>VXCM01003695.1:0-27500 GCA_014773175.1 Lucifuga dentata | reverse complement strand
CTTGGTAGTTTCCGGAAACGTATTTTCTAATTTATTTCCCAAATCTCGCTCCTGAAGTGCCTTGTCTTGTGACAGTTGTACTGATAGCGCTTGTTTTTCTTCAGTTAAACAACTTTTTCAACAAAGCCCTTATTGCTTCAATCGCTATGCATTCTCTCTCTCTCTCTCTCTCTCTCTCTCTCTCTCTCTCTCTCTCTGTCTCTCTCTCTCTCTCTCTTCCTGATTTGTTCCATGATTTTCATTTAAAAATCTGACCCTGAAGTGAGGTTGGATCATCTTCGTAATGATGTCATTCATTTCCGTCCATCCATTCATTTAATTCATTTAACATAGCTGCTGAATACAATCTGAGCCCTGTCTAAAGGCAAGTAGTCTCTCTCTCTCTCTCTCTCTCTCTCTCTCTCTCTCTCTCTCTCTCTCTCTCTCTCTCAGGAAATTCTCACCATTTCCTCATGAGCATACTTTGCTCCAAAGCTGAAAATATCATTTACATTTTTATTGGCTTTACAAAAACTAATGGTCTCTTTTCACATAGATTAGGCTTTAAATTTGGCCTGGGCAGAGAGTGGGAAAAGAAACAGAAAGAGAGAGAGAGAGAGAGAGAGAGAGAGAGAGAGAGAGAGAAAGAGGAGAATTTGGTTGCTTTGCGGAAGGAGGAAGAAGAGATAGGGAAAGTCTAGTTTATACTTTTTTTTGTCCACATCAAATCATCATCATCCTATTTTTCAAAACCACCGAACAATTGATGGCTGAAAATCCAGCAAACAAATTGTCGAACTAGAACTCACACAACAGGAACTACAAAGCACGAAGTTTCCTATCCAAGCTGAAATAACTGCTCACACAATATCCACCAAGAGAGCAGGAATTCCTCCAGTTTTAGAAGTCTTCTCTTTATTCAAACACAATTTCACAAAACACATTTGATGTGCAACTTATTCTTCTAAGTCTCACAAATCATCATCGCTTATAAAATGTCAGTGTCAATTCAACACTCATTTTAAATGTCCTTGGCTAAGCTGGAAAAGTTGACTCGTTATAATTTCGCTCATTGATTGGTTCATTTAATGACACTTGACCTTCTCAGATGTTTAAGGCAACAGACACGAGTAGAGCTGCCATTTCTCTCAACCAATTAAACATCCTCATCATGACACATTGATGACTTTATACCAGCAACATGTCAGACAGGGAGTAAGTAATTTCTGCAAATCAGCAGAGCATCACAGGATGAGATTTTTCTGGCACTGTAAGAGACATTACTGTAGAATTGTGCTGATAAATCCCATAATAAATCTGATAACACCAACCCGCAGTAGTCATTATTAATCAAATTATGTCCAGTAAACAGTGTGATTTGATATTCTGGTTTCTGTTCCACCTGACAGTGAGTTTAGCGTTGATTCTGTAACTCTGCACTCATCTTTGTCTGGCTGCAGCTGCAGGAATCCAAACCCAGATGCTAATAATGATGACAGTAATACAATCCCAAAAAAGAGGCTTTATAACAGCTACCAGGCAAAAATACACACAACAATACCAGATATCAATGCATCAAAATCTTTTTCATCTCAACAGTAAAATTCTCTCTTTCTGTCCGCTGTTCTGGGCGGTCCAGGCACATGTCAGTGGGTAGCAATGTGTTCCAGTTCTTGCCTGTCTCAGTCCTTGAACCCACTCAAAATCCACTCACCAGCTATATCATTTTTCATTTTCTCCACAAAGTGTCATTTATTTTGCCTCATTTATTCCCTAAGTTAAGGAAAGTTTAAGGAAAGTTTAAGGAAAACATTTTGCTGAAGGTTTAGGTGTAGATGTCTGTGTGTGTTTAGGGTTTGAGATGCAACATTGGCTGGGAAATTTCAGAAATTACTGTTATAAAAAAGACAAATCACTGTAATACAATAGATAAAATAACAACACCCAGGACAAATCTGCTCTCTTTTGTTTACAAAAGCTTTTGGCTGAAAATTTGCTCATATAGCAAACTGGTCGACTTCTGTGATAAACCATTGATTTTTGACTGACTTAAGGGTTAAGTGCTGCTGAACTTCACAGTGGCCTCAAATTGCAGTTGTTCATTTTTCATTTCTTATTCATGATTTAATTGATCTTGGAAATCTGAGATCCTTGGGTGTTTTCAATGCACACACCCATACACACACCAGTCAGCTTATATAAAGCCTTTTCACCAACAAACATGCTTTATAAAGCCTGCAGTGTTAACTGGGTTGTATACATAAACAGCTGCTTTGACAGCTAAGCTTATTTAATGAGAAAAGTCTGCTTCTGTATCACCATCTGTTCCTCTCAGCAAGGCTCCAATGTAACATGATCCACCTTATATTAAATCTCAACCTGCATCATTCTCAATTGAATTTGGAGCCCTTTCCTATATGGCTCTAACTATGTTAATAATGATGAAGTTTAAAATAAAGCCTTTAATAAGTACAGTTAATTAATTGATTGACTGCAAAGTAATCAAAAAAATGATGTTCCATATGCCCTTTTCAGCATCTTTATGGCTATATTCACATTCCAGGCTGAAGTGGCCCCAGATCTGAATTTGTTTTGCTACTTCTGTCACACATCTGATTTTTGCACACATGATTTTTCACACATCTGAACAAACCAAATCTGATTTTTTCACATCTAATTTGGGCCCACTTGCATATGTGGTGCAAGATCTGATTCACATCTGAGCTGTGTGACAGCTTTGTGAATGGTCGGATTAGAATTTATGGTTTGTTTGGGGTTTATTTTACATCTTATGTATCACTGTTATCAGCATTCAATGTTGGCAACGCACAGCAATAAAAAATAAATATGGAGGACAGCAAGAGTGCAAGGGGTCAGTGGAGCGATGAGGATATTCAAAATTTGTTAGATGCATATGGAGAAGCTTCCACTATAAGCTCAACTAGAAGAACATAGTTTTAAAATAAATTGCACAAGAAGTGGCTGAGCAGTGGATGCCTTTTTGTTAAATGTGCACATGTGGCTTCTTAGTGCTGAGATGGTTTACAACAGTGTTACACACAAGTCACTTAAACATGAAATTGAATCTTCAACACAAAAAAGATCAGACCTGACTAAAAAAAAAAAAAAAAAAAAAAAAAAAANCTCTCTCTTTTACACACACACACACACACACACACACACATACTCACCTGAACTCTAGTGCAGAGTTGCTCTTCAGTCCATAAAAGCCCGCTGACAACGTGAGCAGCCAGTAGGGTATAAACACCCCGTGTTCACACTCCAGGTAAGGCGCCGACCACTTGATCTGGTTCTTGTCCAAAAGGTAACTTCCACGCTTGGCGGCCGTGGTGCCATGTGGTATTCTTCTGTACAGGTGAGGTCTCTTGCCGTCCCTGAACTCATTAAACCAGTCGGACTCTGGGCTCCTGCTGTTTAGTTGCCGGTGCGCGGAGCTGGAGAGGTCCTGCAGTACCACCTCCTTCTCGGTTCTGGTCGCCTGGAGGAAAACGTGGGGACCCGGCGTAGACGCGTCCGTGTGGAAAGTCACCACCGCCCTGTGGATTTTGGGGTCCCCTTCTAGGATGCTCCGAACCAGCGCGTGGTACCAGTGGATGTCCCTCCGCAGCGTTTCCTCCCGGGACTTGTTGGCCTGCAGTATCATATTAAGGAAGTTTGTTGCGTGCGCCACGGTGTCCAGGATGCTGTGCAGGGAATAGTGGGACGCGACGTGCAGGCCCCCCCGCAGGCTGCTGAGCTCGTACCTCCGTGAACAGTTGACCTGCCTCAGAGCGGAGGAGTCGCCGGTGTGCAGGAAAGCGGTCACTACTCTCGGCAGGTCCTCCTCGATTTTGTGCGCCACCACTGTGCGCTGGGTGGCGGGTTCCGGGTAACCGGTGGGGTAATGAGGCGGCTCCTTGTTGATGTTTTGGGTGCTAAAGATCGTGGGGTTCTTCTCGTCCCTGTCATTATCCGACCACTCCACATAACCGTAGTTTGATCCCAAAACGAGTCCTGTATGCAGGAGCAGCGGGAGGACCAGGAGAGCCATCGTTCCTTTTCACAGAAAAGAAGCCGTGGGCACTTGGTAAAGTGCGGCGAGCATCACCAAAAGCACTCTGTCCTTCTGCTCAGATTCACATTACAAAGCTCACATCAGAGAATGTCCTCAGCCCCACGTCCACGATTTGGGTAAAATGATGAAGAATGGACTCGAGGCTTTTCGCTTCTCATTCCTATAGTCCGTGTCAAAGAGCGCATATAATAGACTTTCCCTCTCTTCTTTTTCTTCTCCTCTGGTTTTTCGGGTGNCTATTACAGGCAGATCCAAACAGCTACCAGCACAGCTTCCTCACTCATAAAAAAAACACCCGTGACTCTCCATCAGTCCATACTCCATTCATGTGACGCTGTGGGTTCATCTTCTCCAAATTCCATGTGGAAGGCTTCTGGTGATGGGGAGCGGAGCAAATTGCTATCGAAGTTCTGTCCCTCCCAATAAAAGCCCGTATAGGCCAGGTGAAGTCGCGCCCACAAACCGTGTGGTTGTTTTTCACTGTCAATCTGCCGGCAGTGGGCGGAGGGTGGGAGCGACAGGAGCTGTCCGGTGCTGAAAGTGGCGCCCGTGGGAAGAAAAACGAGGGAGGCGGTGAAGAGCTAACAGTGATGAAAATAGAAGAGGAGCATGGCAATTAGACTAAACCTAAGAATAGAATAGAATAGAATAGAATAGAATAGAATAGAATAATCTACCAATTAGATTATGCCTAAAAATTAGACTAGACAGATTAGAATTGAGTTGTTTGCCTATTAGGCTGTCTACCGTAGAATAGAATAGAATAGAATAGAATAGAATAGAATAGAATGCGTCTTTCAATTAGATTGGCCTAAAATAGGATATAATAGAATATAATAGAATAAAGGTGTCTATCAAATAGATTGAGCCCAGATAGAATAAGATAGAATAGAATAGAATAGAATAGAATAGAATAGTAGAGTCTACCAATTAGATTATGCCTAAAAATTAGACTAGACAGATTATAATTGAGTTGTTTGCCAGTTAGATTGTATAGAATAGAATAGAATAGAATAGAATAGAATAGTAGAGTCTACCAATTAGATTATGCCTAAAAATTAGACTAGACAGATTATAATTGAGTTGTTTGCCAGTTAGATTGTCTACAATAGAATAGAATAGAATAGAATAGAATAGAATAGAATAGAATAGAATAGAATGTGTATTTCAATTAGATTGGCCTAGGATAGGACAGAATAGAATATAATAGAATAAATGTGTCTAGATTGAGCCCAGATAGAATAGAATAGAATAGAATAGAAGTACATATGGGAGGAAAGCAACCCACAAAAGGAAACATGTTGTATATTTATGTACTTATATGTTAGACATATTTTTGTGTATATTGGTATGTATGAACAAGGGAAGTGAGAGTTATTTGTGCATCTGTGTGTGTGGTGTGTGTATGTCTCATTCATTCCCACAGTAAATAATTGGGTGTTAAAATACATTTTGCCTCCTGCGTGTATGAGTCCATCTGTTGTTGATTATAAATAACTATGAGCACCCTGTGTGTGTGTGTGTGTGTGTGTGTGTGTGTGTGTGTGTGTGTTCCTCAGTGTGAGTGTGTGTGTGTGTGTGTGTGCATGCATGTCCATGCTTGTCTGCTTCCACATTCTCCACTACTAGTCAGAGTGAGATCCAGACTGTAAATGGGTTTCACTGAATGCAGCTTGCCTGGGGTGACTGACAGGCCGTTGCCATGGTAAAGCGAGGTGACGACCACAGAGATTTCCCAACACTGCCTGATGCTCGCTGCAGCCAGTGAACATGAAACGAAACTGGTCTAACACTGCAGCATCTACAGCCAGACGTGCTGTACACCTCCAGCATACACTCACACTCATCCACGTGTCCACAGTCTGTCACATGTGGATGTGTAATTATGCAAAATATAAGGTAAAGAAGACACAGCATCAGATATGCCCAGACAGATGGATGGGAAACAGATAATAAGCAGGCATGAAAGCATTAAAAAAAAAAAAAAAAAAAAAAAAAAAAAACCCACATGAACTCTTTCACTCAGTTTTGTTCACTTGCATGATGAAGAATTGCGTGTACGTGTGGATAGTTATGGGTGGAAGTTCTCAAAATACAAATTAAAGAGGCATCAGAAGGAGACAGAAGACAGACTTTTAAAGTGAATTCTCTTGCGTCTACATTTTGTCTTTTTTTTTTTTCAAGCTCCACAGCCTCTCCTGCCATAATGAATATTTGATAGACATTTGCTTCATCTACAGGCTTTACAGCTTGGGACTATAACAGTGGTAGAAGCAGCCGGCCGTTTACCCACTTTTTCTGCTTTTCCATAGGTTCCTCTAGATTTCCTCAGAGGAAAGCCAGGGAAGTTTGTGATGAAGCAGTCTGCCTTTCTAACACAGTCATGCAGAGTCATATTTAAGCAAAATCAAGCAAATCTTGTGTCAGTGGGAAGGTGAACAGGTCACAATGGCTGTTTTACGTTAGACCTGCAGACTGCTGCTGCTAAAGGTTTAGGCACGGAAATGCAAGATGGATTTATTTGTGTAGCACCGTTCAAATGCAAAGGCAATTTAAAGTGCTTTACACAAGGCAAAATGCATTCAAAAAACATTTAAAAGACAATAAGAACCAAATGAAGTTAAGGCAACATTTAAATACAATGAGGAGGAAATTAAAATTTCACAAAATATAAAATAAAACAGAATAAGATAAAATTAAATAAAATCAGATAGAATAATCTTTGTAGTACAGTTACAGTGGCCCCAGATTGAATTACAGTTCAGATATTTAATTTGGCTTAATAAAAAGCAGTGTTGGAGAGAGAAAAGTTTAAAGCTTGGATTGAAAAGAGTTTGCAGTTGGAGCATGTCATGCTTTTGAAAGTTTATGTTTGATGAAATATTACAATCACACGACTTGAAAGGCCTCACCAGTGTTTTAATTCATTATCTCTGGATCGTAGTAAGCGATAATTGAGTTCACTGACAAGAAGCAAATTTTCAGAGGCTTAAACATTAGAGTCACTTTAAATTATTCCGAATTGTCTGTCTTGATCCATATAGTGCTCACAGAAGATTAAATCATTTATCAGTATGAATTATATGGTGTTTATCTGCTGCTTACACTGATGGAACTTAGTGTCATCACAGTGTGGCATCAGTCTCATCTCTCTAATTTAGAAGCTGTCAGTGACATCAGAGCTCCACAAAGGAAATGAAAGATTTTTACTTTAACTGCTGTAAAGCTTCTACAGGGTTGATACAAATGACCAACCTGGATATTTAAAGAGTGGAGAGGGACACGGCTACTTATGTCTCTTCCTTCAGCAATTTACTGATGGCCACCATTGATGAGGCACTTACAGTAAGGTAGTTACTCCGTGCTATTTAAGAGAAAATGTGCAACATATACATACATACATACATACATACATACATACATACATACATACATACATACATACATACATACAGTAACTGAAAGTAAAAGGTTCATTTGTATTGGAATAAATGGAATCAAGTACATAGACTCTTCCTGTTCTCATGCTCAGAGCAAATTCAGAGTTACATATCAAGTGGTTTCAGTGCAAGAAAACCAGAAACAAGCCTTCAAGGTTCTAAGTAGGGAAAAAAGGAAGCGGTTCAAGGTGAATGATTAAAATGCTTTAATGTTAGTGTACACAGCCATGGCACATCCTGTCCCCTCAAGTGGAATCAGTAACACTGTTAAATGCCAACTCTCAGGCTGCCAGATCAACTGCAGCCGCCTGATTTAGATGAAAAGGTCTGGATGACATCAGTAACTACGTTCATTTCTCAAGATAAAGCAAAGGAATGACAGTGTGTCAACAAATCCTGGTGATTTCATGTTTATTTCACCTTCAGACGAAGCTATAGATAGCGCAGTGTTGACCAAGTAACATGGTTCTTTGTTCCTTACATCTGGTATTCTCCTTGTTAATGATGTTGTCTAAGTAAAAACTGTCAACTATACCTTATTATACAGTTTATATCTAAAAATGTAACAGCAGGTGAGACTTTGCTGGAATATTTTAAATCTAATTAAAGCCTTATCACACTGTTTATGTTTGGTTAAAAAAAATACAGTTTTGCACAGGTTACCGATGGTATCGATAAAGAACAGATGTTTTCACACAGAGTGACTGCATTGCAAGGAGAGAAATGTGTGTTATGAGGTTGCTGAATCAGGTCTGAAGGTGTAACAAGCCTTCACCTGCTGGAGCAAAAGAAACACACCACATTCTACACACATTATATGCTGTAATGAGAGCTATTAAAAAAAAAAATTCTGATGAATCTAAGCCATTAGTTCTCAAACTTTTTGAATCAAGTACCTCTAAGCAATCCATATATCTCCTCACCAACGCTTAGAAAAATCACTTAAAAACTATATGCATGCACGTTTAATGTCCTGAAATTGAGAAGTTTACAGTATGAGCATGGAAAATTGAACACATAGTGTGCAACAGGACACGATAGACTATTTCCTACAAGAGAGAATAGGAGTACAATAATTAAAACTATACAACTATTTCTTCATGAACCACAGTTTTATTTGTGAGTGTTTTGCCATAATAATGGAATTCTGATTGATTTCAGTTGTTTTGGTTCTCTGCAAAAAGTCTTCTGGCATACCACCAGGGGTGTTTCAAATGCCACCAGTGGTACTTGTACCACTGTTTGAGAAACACTAATCAGTTCAGTATAAGCCTGGAGAATCTCTCTCTCTCTCTCTCTCTCTCTCTCTCTCTCTCTCTCTCTCTCCCTCTCTCTCTTTCTTTCTCTGTGCGCGCAAGCGTGTGTGCGTGTGAACGTGTGTCATCTTGACTATTCATCTTGTGTGATGCAAGTAGTGTGTGAAAAGAAAGGTGTGAAATCACAGCTTGTCAGGAGAGAGAACAGAATCTCCAGGGAATGTGTGATAGATAATAACTACACTGGTATTGTACAATTACACAAAACTCCTCATCTTTCAGCATATCTGCACAACTGGACACAGTTTGTGTAGTACTATTTAGTCAAAGTAATAAAAAAAATATATATTTGCTGCCCTCTGCTGGTTGTTTAGTGGCCTCTCACCTTTCCAGCCAGGCCCAGTTAATGATTACTCCTCCTCGCAAAGCAACATGCAGTTTCATTGGTCACGCCCAGTTTGTCAATAATCATGGCAAACTGGACAGTAATCATGGCAAACTGGGAAATTCAAACGCCCTCAGGCTCACGCACGGATTCTGTTATTTCCGACAGCTGTGAAGGCATCACGGCTGTAGCAGGAAGTGAAACTTAAAGCTCGTGTCCCATTCTTCAAAGCAAACTTTCACCCTCCATAGTCAATAAGGTAACTTTTGTAAATACTTAGTTTGACAGTTTGACTTTACTGCTTATCACAACAAGTTGTATAAAATGAATTGCTTGGCATATTAATTATTGTCAAACCAGCCGTTAGCTCATATTGCGACTTAGCTTCAGTTCTGTTAGCCACCGCTAGCTGCTGAAAAAATGTGTTAACTTGTTATAACCAGCGTTTAAACTGTCAATGGTGAATATGTAGTTCTTACATACTCCGTATGTTCATGTTTTTCCTAATAACGAGGCTAACATTAATTGTTTTATGTGACCTTATGTACGATACTACGTCAGTGCTGACAGTGCCCTATTAAATAGTGCTAAGCTAACATTAGCTAATGATTGTGGTGCCGTTAGATGAGCAACGAGTTTCCTAGGATTTGTAAAATATACAAAAGAGTATATCCACTGCTAAATGCTATAAATATATTTTTGGAGTTTAGATACTTGTGATTTGATCAGCTTTATCTATTGTGGTTTTATTTCTCCTTTTAAATGGTGCTGTTTACTTATTACAGCACTGCAATTCTGCACTGAAACTGTTTTCACTTTTATTCTTTTATCATTCCCATATCTGCTTTATGTCTTATTTCATGCTTTTCTATTTTAATAATTTGTTTTCCTTTGCCTTGTTTTTCAAGTGTTTGATCCATTTGTTTTTGTCTTATGTAAAGCACATTCAATTATTTTTGTGTCTGAAAAATTCTTTACAAATTCACTTTCCTGGCTTTACTTAATCTGTTTCAATCCATGCAATTTTATATAGATTAAAAAAAATAATTTTATATGTGTGGGCTTTTATGCAATCTTATTATGCATTTATTATTAATACTACATTGATTTAACCATGTTCTTTCAAGAAGATTAACTTAATTACTAGGATCTGCATTGTAAGTTGCTTGCTTAATTAAACTGAACCAGGTGAAATGTTCACTTAGTGACTCGTACTTGATCCACAAGACTTTAAATAATATATATGACTTTTCAGAGAAAACATTTTGAAGGACGACCATATGGATTCTTCTCTGCAGTCTCCAAGGTCTAACCTTAGTCGAGAGGCAAAGCACGGACAAAATCACTCAACTCCTCCCAAGAAAGATGCCTATGCCCGGTTGCTCAGCCAGCACCACAGCAGCAAGTTCAGTTTGTATCTAGAACAATATTCAAAGGAGTTATTATCTCCAAATGAAGGAAATGGGCCAAGTGCACCAGTCAGAGCCCAGAGTGACAGACTTAACGTACCACAGCGAAGAAGAGAGCAAGGGTTTGTGGATTTCTCCGATTCAAGTGATTTCTCCCCCTCGTCTCTGAAAAGTAAAGAAGAAGAGAGTTCGATGTCTTTGTACTTGGAGAAGCTTAGTACACGCAGTGCGCAACAAGACTGTGAGAGGAAGCAGGGAGTGTCTGACAGGCAGCGACGGGGACAGAGGAGAGATACCGCCACCAGCCACGATGGAGACATCGAGTCTGGCGAGGAGCTCAACTCTTTGAAACTGAATGAGTCAAAGAAGCAGCAAAAGAAAAACAGGGACTCCAACAGAGATCTCGGCATGAATGAAATGGACTCATGTACTGGATGTCCCCAATCCCCAAGGAATGCCAGTACAAGTGGACAGGAACAAGGGAAGATGAAGAAGTCAAAGAAAAAGAGTCTGGCAAAGAACCACGAGGAGGAGAAAAGCAGAGATGGTGTAAGGTCTGTGATTGATACCCAGATGTTAAGGCCCAAGTCTCCTCAGGGTAAAAACAAAACTCTGCAACAGCCTCCAGGTAAGATATAGGTTTTAAAAGTGGGTCGACGCAAATTAAATTTGCTGTGATAATGTAGTTGTTATGTGTTTAATGATTTAGAATGGGTTAAATCAATGAGATAAATGTTTTTTTCAGGCTCAAGTGCCAGTTCACCTGCTGACAAAAATAAGAATAGAGGAGGCAGAGGAGCAAAGAAACAAGTGTTTGAATCCTACATGAGTGCCGAAGATGTTTCCCATGGCCTGAAAACAGGAGAACTCCTTCAGGTGGGATTACAAACAAGGAATTACTGTTACTAAAGCAAGATTCACATTGTATGAAATTACACTAAATGGTCAAATGATCTTGGCATACAGGCTTTTATACATCATTTGTAATTAGCATTGTTAGTGTCTGGTCTGCACAGATGAGAAATCAAATAGAAATTCAGTGTGGTTGCTACAGTATGTCACCAATCAGAATTAAAAAGCTCAAGATCCAGTTCCTAAGCAAACCTGAACGTTTATCATTGGTGACTCACAACAAGCAGTGAGTTAATTTCTAATCATTGTCTCTGCAGGGACCATTAAGAATCAACCCCAAGAAATACCATGAGGCTTTCATTCCAGCTCCTGTAAGTTAGTCTACCTTGTTTTAAGCATTTTATTTATTTATTTATTTATTTATTTTTGTCAGGCTGAACAATACTGAATAAGTCTTGACACATGAGGTTTTACTGCTTCAAAAAGCTGCCAGTTATTTTTCTGTAAAAGCAGCTCACTGCCATGTGTTCACTTTTATGTTGACAGGATGGCACACGGGATATATTCCTGGATGGGATCATAGCTCGCAACAGAGCACTGAATGGAGACATCGTGGTGGTGCAAATCCTCCCGCAGGAGCTGTGGAAGGTGAACTACATGTACCTGTCTGTGCATGTTATACCTGGAGATTCACGCCCCATATAGCCTAATATATTATGCTTTTCTCTTTTTTTTCTTTTTTTTTCTTTTTTTTTGTATGGAGTATATATTGACAATTTTCAAAGCTGCAAAATTTGAGATTGACACCTATGGAAACATATCAAGTAAAAATGAAAAATCATAGGTCCTGAACTTCCCTGAAAGCTTTATTTTTGATTAGTAGTAGGCTTGTGAGAGTTTGGCCAGCATCCATGTTTCACAGCTGGCCAATCAGAACAGAGTGGGCTTTTCACAATGTGGCCTTAAAGGACCATACTGCCTGAATGGTGAATTAATTTTTTTTTCCTACCTTCCAGACCACCATTGGTTTCAGTTCAATCTGGTACACTATTAAAATCAACTTGTTGATACTTGAAACGTTCTTGGGATAGGTAATCCATCATTAGGAACAAGATGTATATATATATATAAATTTTTTTTTTTTTATTTGTTTTTTTTTTAAATTATGTAATTTTAGTGTTTAAGCACGATAAAAAGTGCGGAGTGATCTGAACGGTGAAATGATCGCAGCAAAATTGTAACAACTGTATTACAGCCACCGGTGTATTGACGCCATACTCTGGATGTTGGATTGCAGTTAGCCATAGCCTGCGCTGTTTGAAGCTAGTAGGAAAAGTATGAAAATGCAGTTGTTCCAAATCATAATGGCTGTAAGGATTTTCACATCCAAGAACAACACACTTCATGGTTTTAGCATTATCTTCCAACTTTGTGTCTCTCGGAGATCCAATGTTGTGGTGTGCTTCACGGAGCAGACTGTCCAATCAGATTCATTTGTTGGCAGGACATCTGTTCTGCTGACTGATCCCTCTTCAAAAGAAGACCTGCGTTTATCGGAAAATTTACACGACCATGACTTCATAATTTTGTGTAACTATTAGCAGGCGAAACATTGATTTTTAAGGTGGCTGTATCGCTTGAATATTTTATTTTGAAAGATTACGAGATTTTGCAAAATATCAGGAAAGCTGAAATACGGTGTTATCCTTTGGGAAATGATTTGCCAGTAACATAACATGCGTGAAAATTGAATATATTAGGCTCAAGCATCCAAAATGGCTGGTATGGTCCTTTAAAGTGACAGTAAAATGATCAAGGAAGAGCAGAAGTGACTCATTGTGTTTTTAAACATTAAAACATTGCAGAGGCTTTGTTGTAAGATTCTGTTTTAGCGTCTTTTTTTGTTTTTCAGAACATCAGCAGTGAGTGTATCAGCAAGAGATAAAAGTGTTTTCTCTGTGTAGGTTGTGAGGTCAGACACTGACTGTGAGGGCGCCAGTGAGTCAGAGACCCTGAGAGAGGAAACCCAATCAGCACAGAAGAAACAAAAGCAGCCACCTAAGCCTGATGTTGTTGTGGAAGAGCAATGCAGCAACCAGGATGAGATTATCAACAAAGTTAAAAATATCAGGCTCGGAGCCACAGGTATGGTATTCATCCAGTCATTTGTCAGCAGCCATTGAATGTCAGATAGAAACAGTGTTACTTGTATAATATTCAGGAAACTGCTTGGGAGAATACGTCAGTGCATACAGGGTCTCCAAACACAACAGTTTCGCTAATAAGTCTTCACGTTACTTTTCCTCAGAGAAAATGACAAAAAGCGAAACTTCGGATGAACCCTTAACCTCACGATCCAACGGCGAAATACTTCAAAAGACTGCTAAAGTGAGCATCTTATCCATTTTTTATTCCTTTCCCTTCTCACCCCTTTGCTTCTTTCTTTGACCCAGATTAAAAAGAAACCACATTCATGTCCTTCACCATCACTTTTCCTCGTCTTCCGCCTGTGTCTGCTAGGTGGTGTACATTGTCGAACGCAAGCACTCGAGAGCCGTGACAGGCTTCCTGAAGTTTCTGCCAGACAAGCCCTTTGCCATGTTCTCCCCCGTGGATCACCGGGTGCCACGGATTAATGTTCCCTTGGCTGATTGTCCCGCTGACTTCTCTTTCCGCCCGGGCGACTACAGCAACACCTTGTTCATCTGCCGTATCACTGACTGGCCAGCCGACAGCAACTTTGCAGGAGGGTCAGTATTGCATCCAGAAGTATGAACCAAGGAACAATTTTAACAGTAGCCCAGTGCAGTCAGCTACTCCATCATTAAAACAGAGGGACACACTGTAAAATGTAAGATATATTCACAGGGGTGCAGTTAGTGTTTTTAGCTGGCATCTTTCAGTATGTCAGTTAGCCTGACTCTCTAAATGTTTCTTCCAGGAGACTTGCGAAAACACTGGGTCAAGCTGGAGAAATTGAACCTGAGACGGAAGGCATCCTGACAGAGTATGAAGTGGATTTTTCAGAGTTCTCAGATGAGGTGTTAGACTGCCTACCCAAGAACCGGCCCTGGACCATCCCACCCGAGGAGATGAGCAGGAGAAGAGACTTGAGGTACGACTGTATAGAGTTTTTCTTTCTTCTTGCCATAGACCTCTGGGTTAGAAGACATTTTATTCATAGTTTGTTGTAAGTTACATCATGTTAATCTGACACTTCAGTACAGCAACACAGGTCAGCCCACACTCTAAGGTGGCTGTTATTAGTCTACCTAATATAAAGCTCAGATTTCTAATTTGATTTAAAAAAAAAAAAAAAAAAAAAAAAAAAAAGCCTGGATATTGGATATTCATCCCACTGTTAACTGTCTTCTTCCAAAAGTCTGCTTAGAATTTCAAGCTCTTTTGCCCAGTGGCAGCTAGCAGGTGTGCTATATGAATATTTACTTTAGATAATAATTAACTCACAAACCACTGTTTTGTTACATACAGGAAGGAGTGTATCTTTACAATCGACCCTGCTACTGCCAGAGATCTGGATGATGCCTTGTCTTGTAAACTGCTCCCAGATGGTAAAGTAGACAAAATATGTTTTTAGTAAAGATAATGCCTTTTTTTGTGTAAAATGTTTTACTTGGTGTTGAGAGATCCGACCAACGTCATACATGTTTATCACAGGTAATTTTGAGGTGGGGGTACACATTGCTGATGTGAGCTACTTCGTGGAGGAGGGAAACGCTCTGGACGCCATCGCCAGCCAAAGAGCCACCAGCGTGTATCTGGTTCAAAAGGTGAGTGTTCGCTGACAATAAAAACAATTTGCTCATTATACCACAATCGCTCTTGTAAGAACTCAACATGCTGCTCTCCAGGTGATCCCCATGTTGCCCAGGCTGCTGTGCGAAGAGCTGTGCAGTCTGAACCCTCTCACCGACCGACTCACCTTCTCTGTCATCTGGAAAATCACACCTCAGGGGAAGGTATGCACCCGTACTCATGAATTAGCTGTTTGGGTTGTTTGTTTTTGTCTAGCCATTTTTCCCCCTTCTTTTTTTTTACAATGTGCAGTTCCTTAGGGTACTTCCTGTTTGTGCTCTCAAAGCTGTGCAGACCTCAGGCTAAAACAGTAGCAATATTACCATCATAACACAGTAATTAAGGCGTACACGTTGGGGCTTCACTGTTTTTTTGTGGTCTTTTTTTTTTTTTTTTTTTTTTGATAGATACATAAAAGCTGTTTTTGCTAATATCAGCCATAATAATAGATGCACTTCACACCTCCCTCTAACAATTTGTCAGAAATGAAACTGATGACAGAAAAAGAGAAGTGAAGGATCCTACAACTGATGATGAATTTAAAATCACGCACAATGGGGGTTCCACAAGGCTCAGTCTTGGGGCCTCTGTTGTTCAGTACATGCATCACCAATCACCCATCTTTGTGTGATGATGTGGAAATTCAGATGTACGCTAATGACACGGTCACATACACTCATGGGAGAGATGCTGAATAAGTGGCTGCAAATCTTTCATCAGCGCTTCATAAAGTTGCCAGGTGGCTTAGTGATTCATGTCTCACTTTAAATACTGGGAAAACAGTCACAGTGTAGTTTACTAACAAAATCAAACTGTGTATCCACAATTCAGCGTTAATGGGGAAATAATTAAAAATGTTAATGAAGTTAAATATCTAGGCATTATTTTGGATCCCAGTCTGAGTTTTAAGAGACATACACTCGTGCATAATTATTAGGCAAGTGAGTATTCTGACCTTATCATTATTTCTATGCACATTTTCCAATTCCAAACCATATAAACTTGAATGCTTATTGGATTTAGTCATTCTCAGGTGATGTGTATTTGTGTAATGAGGGAGGGTGTGGCCTAAAAGGATTAACACCTTATATTAAGGTGTGCATAATTATTAGGCANTAATGAGGGAGGGTGTGGCCTAAAAGGATTAACACCTTATATTAAGGTGTGCATAATTATTAGGCAGCTTCATTACTGAAAGAATTTTTCCCAACTCACTTGTTTATTCTCAATTTTTAGAGTAGTGTAACAATTAAGTATCACAAAATGACAATTAAATAGCATTTTTGGTCTATCAAAAGTATTCAATGACCAGTATAGCCACCCTGCTTTTCAATAGCTGCCATGAGCCTTCATCCATGGAGTCTGTCAGTTTCTTGATCTGTTCACAATCAACTTTCGCTGAAGCAGCAACGATAGCCTCCCAGATTCTGTTCAAAGAGGTGTATTGTCTTTCCTCACTGTAAATGTCACATTTGAGAAGGGCCCACAAGTTCTCAATAGGATTTCAGTCAGGTGATGAAGAGGGCCAGGTCATTATTTGTCATCTTTGAGGCCTTTGCTGGCTAGCCAAGCAGTGGAGTCCTTGGATGCATGTGATGGAGCATTTTTCTACAAAAAGATCATGGCCTTCTTGAATGCTGCAGACTTCTTCCTGTACCACTGCTTGAAGAAAGTATCTCCCAGAAACTGGCAGTGGGTTTGGGAGTTAATTTTCAGTCCCATCTGCAACGCAAAAAGGTCCAACTAGCTCATCCTTAATGATAGCAGCCTATTCCTGTACCCCTCCTCCACTTTGCTGCCGCCTGACTCCAAGTGGTGCCCCGTGTTCATTAGTGATCCAGCCATGGGCCCATTCATCTGCTCCATCAAGAGTCACTCTCATTTCATCACCATAAAACATCTGAAAGATCAGTCTTCAGGTATTTCTTTTTTGCCCAGTTCTGGAATATGATGGCACTGGAGGATAATGGGTTCCTGGTAACTTCATGTTCTTCTCAAATCTTTTGCAGTTAATTTGCGCGTTTTCATCTCCATCCATTTTTTGCGATCCTGTTGACTATTCGCAACAAAAGGTTTGATTGTCCGATGATCACACATCAATAATTTAGCTATTTCAAGAGTTGCATGTGTCTGAAGGCAGTTTACAATTTTTGACTTTTCAGTGTCACTTAACTCTCTCTTTTTTGGCCCATTTTACCTGAGGTAATGGACTGCCTAATAATTATGCACACCTTAATATAAGGTGTTAATCCTTTTAGGCCACACCCTCCCTCATTNCTGCCTAATAATTATGCACACCTTAATATAAGGTGTTAATCCTTTTAGGCCACACCCTCCCTCATTATACAAATACACATCACCTGAGAATGATTAAATCCAATAAGCATTCAAGTTCATATGGTTTAGAGTTGGAAAATGTGCATAGAAATAATAAGGTCAGAATACTCACTTTCCTAATAATTATGCACAGTGTATTAAAAAAGATGAGTAAAATACTGGAGTATAATATTGCTAATTTTAAACATGAGAAATTCATTAACAACAGAAGCATCAAAAACAGTTTTGCATGCAATGACATTTTCACATTTTAATTACTGTACATGTTGTTGGTCCCAGGCTAGTAAGAATATTCTAAAACCAATTGAGATTCTTTATAAACGAGCCTTAAAGGTGTTAGATCAAAAATAAATCACAGGATTATCATCACTGGAATATATTATCTAAATACAACTTGTTAAATTTTGAAAATTTCATCCTGTATTCTGATATTTGACTGGCATTTAAGATAATTCATAATGCTGCTCCNTTTTGAAAATTTCATCCTGTATTCTGATATTTGACTGGCATTTAAGATAATTCATAATGCTGCTCCTTCGCCATTGAAGAGGTTTCTCCAGCTCCGCTCTGAGCAGATGAGTAGAACCTCCCAGTCTGCTTTAAGGTCTGATTTAAGCATCCTGATACGACGTACTGCTTCTGCACAATCTGCTTTCTCATTTAAGGCCATTAAACTTTGGAATAAGCTTCTAGCTGAGCTGAAAACCTGCACAGATTTTTATTCTTTTTCACATGTTGCAAAAAAATGGATTCTTAGCAACTAAGCATGCATGTCAACATTAATTAGACTTTTGATTATGAATGACATTTTATTCTGTTTTGAAACTTGGGGTTGTATAAAGTGATTGTGCGTGTATTAGTCTACTGATGTTTGATGCTATTTGTCTGTGTATTGTGGTAGTCTATTTTATATTTACCTGCAGATGGAAATTAGCTGTTAGCTAAATCTGGCACAAAGCATCTGCTCTCAATTTGAGATTAATGTTGTTTGTCCATGGTCCCTCTTTAAATAAACTAAATAAAATAAAAATAAATGATGATGAACAATGCAATGATGAGCATTAATTCAGCTCCTGGTGCTGTTGGTGCCGTAATGATGGCGCTAGATGGGGTGGGGGCTGTTTTTTTTNTTTTTTTTTTTTTTTTTTTTTTTTTTTTTTCCTGTGCTCGTCTCATTGGTGCCTCATTCTCCGCCTCTCACTACGTAGATTCTCAGCGAGTGGTTCGGCCGCTCGGTGATCCGCTCCTGTGTGAAGTTGACTTATGATCATGCGCAGAGCATGATAGAGGCCCCAGAGAAGATATTCTCTGCTGAAGAGCTGCCAGCTGTTGTCCCTGAGCATCCTATTGACGAGATCCACCAGGCGGTGCTCAACCTCCACTCCATCGCCAAGCACCTCCGGGCTCAACGCTTCACAGGAGGAGCCCTCAGACTCGACCANCCACTCCATCGCCAAGCACTTCCGGGCTCAACGCTTCACAGGAGGAGCCCTCAGACTCGACCAGGTTAGTCCTCGCTGCCTGGATTGACACTGTTTTGTAACATCGGCATCACAGGCAGATGTTAAAGAGAGCAGCAAGCACCTTGAGCCTGGTTTCAGTGCAGTCCATGAAGTGGAAAATGAATTTGATGATTTGTAGTTTTTGACAAATTTGACAAGCATTTACAAATTTGGAAATCTTAAAAAAAAAAATACCTTCAGTTGTATCATGGTAAACTCTAGCCATCTTGCCCAATTCACTATCAGTGTACAGAACATTTGTCATCAACTAAAATCCTGAGATTTATTAAGGAAATTAATATGAAATATCATGAGAATGTGGCGACACTTGCTATAGGCAATGGTATTGCAATCGCACAGCATGTTTCTACGTATGCAAGAGAAAACAAATTGTTGTCATCATAGCTTATGCAATGAAGGTTCCAATACTTAGTAACACAGATTTAGAACCTCAATTTCAGTTCCAAAGTTCAGATATAGATAGGATTTGTTAAAATTAACTTCTGTCTCTTAAAAGATACTGTATCTGTAAAATACCGGCTGTCATATGAATGCTGGTCGTAGCTTCCAGTATAAGAAGTAGTTATTTGTAGTTATTTGAGATAATTTCAAGTCAGCTACATGATATTAGCAAGATACATTGATCTGGCTGCATCATATTACCCTGTATTACTTAACTGATGTACAGAAAACAGGGCTTAAATGAAACACTTTGATCTAGCTGTCATTATATTCAAAAAATATGCTCTGTTTTGTGCTTCAGTTAAAACTGGCTTTCACGCTGGACAAAGAGACCATGATGCCCCAAGGCTGCTATGTTTACCAGTACAGAGACAGCAACAAGTGAGTGAAGTCCTCACATGCATCTCTGTCTCCATCTCCACTACTCTTCCTAAATGAACATCTCATTGATATGACAGATTTTTAATTTATTTTTTGTTAAAATGTTGAATCATTCTGGAGCTGCTTAACATCCAGTCCTCCTGTATTCCTGATTTCCCTTCCTGTCTCTCCACTCCTGAATCTATCCTCCAGGTTGGTGGAAGAATTCATGCTGCTAGCTAACATTGCCACAGCCCACCACATCCACCAGGCCTTCCCCGAACAGGCCCTCCTCAGACGCCACCCCCCACCTCAGACCAAAATGGTGGATGAGCTGCAGGAATGGTGTGATCAGCTGGGCCTCGACATCGACTTCTCCTCCGCAGGAGCGTTGCACGTCAGTACTCAGAATACAAACGTAGCCCAGTGGCTAATCTCCCAGCAACAATTAGAAAACATGTTTTGCCCTGCGTACACAGATAAGTTGCTTATTCTTTCTTCTTCTTCTTCTTCTTNTTAGAAAACATGTTTTGCCCTGCGTACACAGATAAGTTGCTTATTCTTTCTTCTTCTTCTTCTTCTTCTTTGTATCTGTGGAGTTACTGATGCTGAAGAAAACTAAGTGTTAACAAATTAACTCTCTACTTTTTCATCTTGTAGAAGAGTCTCAACACCACTCTTGGTGATGATGAGTATTCTAGTGCCAGAAAAGAAGTCCTCACCCACATGTGTTCCAGACCCATGCAGGTCAGAGCTCATGCTGCCACACAGTCCATCTTCAGTGTGCAATTTAGATTTTATACTCATCCATTTGTCCATTTTCCACACTTATTTCGTTTGTTTTTTTTTTCGTTTTGTTAATTTATCCCAAGGGGAATTTTGTTTGTGCAGGCATCAAAACATACGTAACACAAAATACACAGCATAAAAACACACAAATGCAAATGCAACACATACGATTATGAATCAAGTTATAGGAAAAGTCAAGTCAGTACTCAGTAGAACTCATCACCATACGGCTGGATCCAGATAATTACTAATAGCTTAAAAGTTATATGTGATGTGTTTCATTTATTTTCATATAAAATTCCTGACCAATGTCAGTCTTGTATAAAGTAACGGAGCATCTTATAATAACATTTGCTTAAAGGACTGTACCATCCATTTTGCATGTTTGAGCCTAATATATTCAATTTTCATACATGTTATGTTACCGACAACCATTTCCCAAAGCATAAAACCGTATTTCAGCTTTCCTGATATTTTGCAAAATCTATTAATCTTTCAAAACCCAATATACAAGGATAAACCCACCTTAAAAATTGATGTTTCACCTGCTAATAGTTATGTAAAATTATGAAGTCACGACTGTTTAAATTTTTCGATAAATGCAGGTCTTCTTTTGGGACTGTATTCCCCAGTGGAGACATACATTCACTCCACGCTTTTTATTGCACTTAAACACTAAAATTACTTAGTTTTGAAAAAAACCACGTCTTGTTCACGATGGTGGATTACCTATCCCAAGAACGTTTGAAGTATCAACAAGTTGATTTTCATAGCGTACCAGAATGAACTGAAACCAATGGCGGTCTGGAAGGTAGGAAAAAAAATTTTAATTCACCGTTCCAGTAGTATACTTTGGTAAATGATTGTCAGTAACGTTATGTGTATGAAAGTTAATATATTAGACTCAAACATGTAAAATGGGTGGTATGGTCCTTTAAAAATATCATTGTAATCTGTTTAATATATGTGTTTTATACATGATGCAGTTCACATAAGATAAAATATGTCTGATTGAAAGGGCTTGTTATATGGAAACCGTTATATATATTGGGTATTGGAATATATTGGAAACCGTTTTGTTTATGTGACCATTTTGTGCCTGTAATCTGGGTGTTTGTTGTTTCTCAGATGGCCATGTACTTCTGCTCAGGTGAACTGAGGGAGGAGAAGCTTTTTAAGCACTACGCCCTCAACGTTCCTATGTACACACACTTCACCTCACCCATCAGACGCTATGCCGACGTCATTGTGCACCGGCTGCTGGCTTTTTCACTGAGTGGGTCCCGTCTCCACAGCATGTTTCTGTGACACACACAAACACACATACTTAAGCAAACCACAGAATGTCTCGTTTGTTTCAAATAATGCTTCGTTTGTCTCGCTGAATGATAATGGAGGAGAGAAATGCAGAAAAGACAAAGCAGATTTCACACTCAGTTGAAGTATTGTTGCTTTTGACATTGTTTCTGCCCTCCCTGACTTTGTCTGCTCCTGTGTGTATGTGTGTGAATTATTTTTCTTTCTTTTAAAGCTCCTACATGCTGTATGATTACAGCAATCATGAGTCACACATTGCATGTCACACATACGGGTGTCTGTCAGACTGCACCTTATGAAGTTTGATGCATGTCAAAGATGAATGCCTGCCCATCTCTCTCTCTCTCTCTCTCTCTCTTTTTCCCCACTGTTCTCCCACAATTGTTGTCTTTCATCTGTGACAGACTAAAATTGCTCCGTGTGTAGGAGCTTTTACTCATTTTTTTTAACATGTCTGTCTTCTGAATGTTTTGTATGCAGACTGTGGTCGTCCTCTCGGGCTGACATCAGGTGAAGTCCAGAAGCAGGCATCGCACTGCAATGACAGGAAGACAGCATCTAAGAGAGTCCAGGAGCTCAGCTCGGAGCTGTTCTTTGGAGTGTTTGTGAAGGTACGTAACCAGATCACAGAAACCCGCAGACAGCCAAGACCAGCAAAAATGGAATGTGGAAAATGTGGAATTTAAGCTTAGTACCACAGTCAGTGGAATCGTGCCCAGCAATTCAGCTGAATGCCAAAAAAAACACGCAAATTAAGACTTGGTTTGAAATCTGGCCCTTAATGGTTGCTGAAAACTTTGTCAGTATCCAGAACTGCAGTATTTTCTTGTTCTGTGCTCCACAGGACTGTGGCCCTCTGGACTCAGAGGCCATGGTGATGGGGGTGCTGGATCAGTCCTTCGATGTGCTGGTTCTCCACTACGGAGTACAGAAACGCATCTACTGCAAGGTCAGCTGCAGCAAACTGTTCACAGGGAACAATTCCGGTCTTACATTTATATAGGCATTTTTGCAGGAATGATGCAGTGTTTTTTTTTTATAAAGTGCTGCTCATCTTGTAGTTTATTGTAATTAACCTTCAAAGCCATTATGATGTAGTTATAATTACAGATGTGCTGCTGATTGACTGATGCTTTTTAATTCAGCGTCTTTTCTTTCATCTGGCACAAATATACAGAGTTTCATGCAAGAAACATGTTGGTTACACTGTATTCCAGTCAAAAGTGAAAAAAAAAGAAAAGCAGAGAGAGAGAGAAATGAGACAGGACAAAAACAAAATGGTCCAACAAGACCAGGCTGCAGTTGTAGGTCAACTGACAGTCTATTTCCACCTGCAGTCCGTGGCAGGCCTGGAGTCCTTCCGCCATCACAAGGTGGGGAAGAAAGCAGAGCTGACTCTGGTTTGGTCAGCAGAGGAGCCACAGAAAGCCCATGTGGAGCAGGTAAGATCCATGACGAGTGAGACAGAGTGTTTTTAATGGCATTTTTATGGCCTGGCAGTAGTTCCACTGAAATATTCCTTAATACAAACTAAAACTGAGTTGACACAGAGAAGCTGGAAGTAATTTAAGGCTTCATAGGTGTGACATGATTCTCTGCTGGGTAATGTAATACACTTGAAGGAACTTGTAGAAAAGATCACACTCTAATTATAATACCCAGTTATAACCCAATTATAGTTATGAGCATCAAAGTAGACGCGGCCTTTATGGCAGCTATAGTGTTATTAAATTCAAATGTTTCTGAAGATAAATAAACAGCATAAAATATTTTTAAAAACCCAAACACAAGCTAGATTATTAGCTAGTTCCCAGGGTTCCTCAGGATGCTGCTTTCCAGTTACAGTGGGAAGTCGGAATTTCCCAGTCGGAATTTCTGACTTCCAACCTCAAACCATTCCAGCCAAATATAAACAAAAAAGCATGGCTGAATGCCAATAAATACTGTAACATTAAGTAAACTTAGTAATAAATGCTAACTAAAGTAAAGTTAGACTACAGGACTGTTTGATTGGATTGTGTTAATATCACCCACTGTGATATTAATCACAGTGGATATTAAACATTTGTGCAGAGAAGTAATATTCTGAAATTATTTACACTTACATATCAGTGGCAAACAGTTATTATACACTGTAGATAGTTTACTTGGTGATATACTGTATTTTGACCTTTTTATTTCAATGTCACGCAAGAAAAAAAACTTTATTCAGCAGTTAGCTGATCATTTTCATTTGCAAAGCTCATTTCCACAGGCACTGCCATGTTGAGTGATGTCATACTCTTGAAGTTGGGGTAGATAATTTTGGTCCGAGTTTCCCTGTCGGAGCTCCGATTTCAAGTGCCGTTCCAATGCATTTTTCCAAGTAGGAGGTTGGAAAAATCTGAGTTCCGAGGTAGCTGGAACGCAGCATTAGCCTAGCTAGATGTGTTTTATGATTATATCCGTAGCATCTTTGACTCTGAATGTTACTGAATCATTTGTTTCTTCATCCACAGATAATTTCGATCTTTACTTTAGTGGAGGTGCAGCTCAGAGCAGACGCCACGCCCATGAAGTATAGCGCTGTACTCAAGAGGCCTGATAGGAACTGATCATAAATGCTAAATTGAGCTGTAGAGCACTCAGACAGCAGCAAACTGAAAATGCTGCTTTTATTTGTTGGATTTGCACATTTTTAAGGAAAACTTGAGATGTGAACATCGTTGATGGACAGCGTTGTTTCTGTTTCCAAGAAATTGGAAATAGAAATAGAATCGCTATGGTTGGCTTGGAATTTTATTTTTTCCTCTTACACAGATATTATTTTAGGACTCTTTGGATATATTACATTTGTTTCTGTTTCTGAAGTACACAAACACACAAAGTGAAAGAATCCAGAATGCAAAGACACCGGAAGGCGGCTCAGTCTGACTCCATGAAACCAGGCGTAGAAGCTACAGTTAAGATTTTGTTTATCATTTAATTGAACCGAAGTATAACTACGTCTCAGGCTGTCAGAATGGAGCAGTGGTAGCAAAACGTTTCCCTGCATCAAATTCTCAGAAATCTCCTGGTCGTTTCATGTGCTAACATCTGCATTGAAACAAGCCAACAGCTGCAGCGTCATTCATGACTGTAAATATTTCCAAAGTATCTGCGTGTTTGTAGCACTCTCTGGAGGTTTTTCATCTTTCTGGACTGCTAAGACAGACTGAAGGGCCAGTCATGTCCTCTGTCGTGGACATGAAATACAGCAAACAGTTATTATTTTGGTCTAAATAAGCTGCGTGTTTTCTCTGTCGACTGTGCAAGTGAAGCCAAAGGGAAGTTATTAACTCCTTGTTTTTAATACAGAATAGGAAAGTGATTTGAATGTGACTCGCTGCTGCATAATGCTGCTGCTAGAAGCCTTTAGCTCTCAATTCATTTTATGTTGGCACATTTGTATCGCATTGTTTTTGTTTTTAAGCTTGAAGGACCATACCAGCCATTTTGCGTGTTTGAGCCTGATATATTAAATTTTTATACACTTAACATAGCTGACAATCATTTCCCAAAGCATACTACTGGAACGGTGAATTAAAAAATGTTTTCCTACCTTCCAGNACAATCATTTCCCAAAGCATACTACTGGAACGGTGAATTAAAAAATGTTTTCCTACCTTCCAGACCGTCATTGGTTTCACTATTTAAAATCAACTTGTTGATACGTGAAACATTCTTAGGATAGGTAATCCATCGTCACGAACAAGATATATATTCAGATTTTTTTAAAGGTACGTAATTTTAGCATTTAAGCACAATAAAAAGTGCAGAATGAATGTATGTCTCCACCGGGGAATACAGTCCCAAAGAAGATCTGCGTTTATCGAAAAATTTAAATGACTGCGACTTCATAAGCCTTTGTAACTATTAGCAAGTGAAACATGGATTTTGAAGGTGGGTCTATCACTTGAATATTTGATTTTGAAAGATTAAGAGATTTTGCAAAATATCAGGAAAGCTGAAATACAGCAGTATCCTTTGGGAAATGATTGTCAGTAACGTAACGTATGAAAATTGAATATATTAGGCTCAAACATGCTAAATGGATGGTATGGTCCTTTTAACTTGATTTGTGGACCCCAAATGCTCTGCGGATGTTGTCACAGCTGTGAATTTGATGCTTGAGTCTGAGTTTCATGAATGCAAGACTAAATTTCAGCGCATCTTGTAGCTGCACATTTTAATATTGTCGTGGAGTTCACCTTTCTTTTCTTTCTGCCTTTTTTTTCATCTTAGCCTAATTTTAGTTGAACAACAATGCCATGCACACACACACACACACCACACACACAATTCAGTCGCTATGTCCGCACATTTACCTTTGATTATTTAACATCTAATCAATCCTTTTTGTTTGGTTGTTAGGCTTGGTTCTGACATGAGTATGATGCTCCCTAAAAAACTACCAGCTAATGCTTTTAAATTATTTTGTTTGTTGTTTGCATAGACTGACAGTATTTCGCATGAGCTTGAAATGTATTTTAAAAAACTTTTGTTTTTTCTTCTGTGCGTGCGTGTGTGTGTGAGAGAAATGAGTTTACAGACTTTGGATTCACGTAGGATGACCTATTTTCAGTTTCAAAACCTGTAAATGTGAAACACGTAGTAAAAAGACTTTTTTGCCTTTTAAAAGGCTTTCATTTTTATTGTGACATGTAATTTATATTCTGGTCAGTTTTCAAAGTGCAATTGTACTCCATAGAGAAATAGTTGTAATTGTCTTTGTCTTGACATGAATAAATTGTATATGAACTCCATAAGGGATAACTTACTCAAAGTCCTGTGGCATTTTCTTTCCTTATACACAAATTCTGACAGTTGATTTTTCTTTGCTTTCTGCTTTCTAGCTTATTATCCTGACGTCCGCCTTCCTCTCAATATGTTTATTTTAGGTGGAAAACAAACATGATCAATACTTGAGATAACAGGAATATCTACAATTATAATCACAAACGCTAAAGCTGCATGTAGTAGTCAAGAGATAAAGAGTGTTGTCTCCAAGTCAAAGCTGATGACTCAAACTTTATGAGCTACGGGCATGGCACACCCTTTTACCGTGAACTTTTACCTTTTATCACAATTTCAGGAATCGCACTGCAAAATTTGTCTTAACTTGTCTTTCAGTTTTGATAATTTTACTACAGGATGACTTTTATATTTCACGGTGTTCCCCATCTCTAAATTTGACTTTCTTGTAAATGTGGAAATTTGGATCTACATTCCACACAAAGATAACCTTTCAAAACTTACCACATTAAGATATTTCCACCACAACTCCTGACGTTGTTAACACAGTCAAAGATCAGGATTAGATAAACAAGCGCGACACTCCCATTATAAAAACAAAACTAAAGACACACAGTCCAGTCTGTGGTCATCATTATTTTTCCTTAATAATCTTGCTTTAAAAAATGCTGTGCAAATGCTTCACAGCAAATTCAGCAGAGTCAAAATAACTCTGTAAGAGTTAATCTCAACACTTTCAAAGTGTCTC
>VXCM01003694.1:0-19557 GCA_014773175.1 Lucifuga dentata | reverse complement strand
CCCTCCCTCCGGATCCAGGTTGTAATATGTTTGGTGTGTTTCAGAGCCGCTGGGCGGAGTCAGGAATCTCCAGGTGATCGACCCCACCATCAACTCCCTCAGGGTCCGCTGGGAACCGGCGGAGGGCGACGTGAGGCAGTACCAAATCATCTACGTCCCCACAGCCGGAGGAAGCGAGAGCATGGTGACTTCACACACACACACACACACACTCATCTTTTTACTGGTACAAATGAAACTCAAGTAGCAAAACACAGTCATCCATGCATGGGTGCACACACACACACACACACACACACACACATACATACATACAGTATACACACGTGAATGCATATACATGCACACACATATACACACATATAAGTGCACACATCCACACATATTTTTTTAATTTGTACAAATGAAACTCAAGTAGCACAATCACAAACACAATCTGCCACACACACACACACACACACACAAGCTTACACATGCATACACATGCACACACACATGCACACATTCACACATATGTACACACACACACATACATACACATGATAGCTTACACATACATACACAGGCATGCACACACATGCATACATTCACACACACACAGTAATTTGATACACAAGGTTTTTCCAGAATTTTACCCCGAGCTGTCTGAAAGCGATGAGGTTAAAGGTCAAGGCGTCTGTAAGTCCTTCAGGCTAATTTTTACTTATTACAAATCTAAATGATTCCCAGAACACTGCAGCAAGTCTGACAGAGTACGATACATTTCCATTTTGACATACGTGCTGTTTTGTTGTGTTCCACAGACTCAGGTTCCTGGAATGACGACGAACACGGTGCTCAGAGAGCTGAAACCGGACACAGAATACAAAGTGACTCTGGTTCCCATCTACACTGAGGCAGAAGGAAAGAGGATGTCTGAGAACGGAAAGACAAGTGAGTTTGACTGAACTGAACGCGTAATGCTGTTTGACTACAGGAAGTGCTGTGGAGACGCTTTTTATAAGAAGAAGTCCTCCGTTAATTCAGCTAGCTCATTAGCTCGTCGCTGTTTTCATGGCGATGCGGAGGCAGCTCGCTTTGTCGCCATCTTCAGAGACAGATGTAGATGAGGAAGGCCCTCCATCACACGCAGACAATCGTGCGTACATGGCTTCCTGTGTGAGAGCAAAAGGAAGCGTTTAAGAATCCCGCCCATGAGCTTCGCTTTGATGACGTCACATTCTGATACAGTCGGCGGCCTCTCGGCAGGGACGTCCACGTTGCTTTCGGATCCTCAGAGCGGCCTGTTCTTCTCGTCCTGATTGGTCAGCTGGTAAAAAGCATTTCATGTAATGAGTGCTTTTCTGAAAAAACTCTCAGATTACATGTCAAAAAAAAAAAAAAACATCCTAAAGGCCTTTTTACACTGGGAAGCGGCATCCAGAATTGAGGCAGCAAGCATAGCGGTCTTGCCAGCGGTAACATCGCTGCGGCTGTTGTGCGATCTGTGGAGCGTTTCTGTGACAAGCATTATACCTGATCAGGTCAGGCCTCGAACACATTTTACCATATTGTACAAGGTAGGAACAATAAGCTTCATGTTCATTCCAGCGAGATCTGAATTTACTCCATGGCACTAAATTTGGGCTCATTAGCTAGTTGTCAGGTATTAGCTGTTAGCATGAGTCCGAGTTTTGTGATAATATTTGCTTTTTGACTACATCTGTATGTGTCTGCTGACGTATCATAAAGTTCAGGATACTCTGATACCAGCATTATTAGCTCTTCCATGGACGCTGCTATCATGCACAGTGGTAAACTCCACCTCTTCACTCTGATTGGCCAGCAGCAGCCGCCAAAAGTTTGACATGACCAAACTTTAGCTGCAGCAGCAAAACGGGAAAATCTGTGCTCATGCATGTTGGCGGCCACTAACCGGCCTCTGTGAGGTCCTTTCATGTGATAAGTGGTGAGCCGTGCACTAAGCTCGGCGTTCCGTTGCTAAGCGACATCTCCTAACCTCGAGGCGATACAATGTTGAGCAACACGCAGTGATGAGATTCTGTCCTCTGCCGCAAAAACTTAAAGTGGAGCGTAAAAAGCAAGACGATTCTCTGCAGCACAAAATCCATAACTCTGACCACGTGAAAGCAGCTTCTGACTTTTCATTTCTTTCAGCCTGGAACGTTGGAAGAAAGCAAATCCATTTTCTACACTGCAAAAATACACCAACATCTCATTAAATCATTTAGTTTTTGCCCTTTGCTAGTTTCTTATTGTCTGAAAAGAAGTAATAAAAAATGTGCAGAGATTATTGCGACCTGGATTCTGCAGCATTCTCATGCTCTTTTCCAGAAAATTCTTTAAACGACAACTTGAGGTTTATCAGGACTTCGACAAACATATTGTTTTGCATTGAAAGCAGTTTCTTTCTTTCTTTCTTTCTTTTTTTCTGAGTTTATTTTACTGGAGTATTTTTTTTTCGCAGTATTTGAGTACTTGTGAACTTCACCATCTTCAGCTCTGACAGGGTAAAAAATAAAAATGACGCTGTTCTGGACTGTCACTCGAACAGGAAGTTGACGACTGTCTAACGCCTTCTTGTTGCTGTGCTGACAGAGGCTCTGGGTGGCGTGAAGAACCTGCGGGTCACCGATCCCACCACCAGCTCCCTGAAGGTGCGCTGGGAGCCGGCGGAGGGCAACGTCCGCCAGTACCGACTCTTCTACGTCCCTGCGGCCGGCGGCGCTGAAGACATGGTGAGACGTCCATTAGCGTCGTCCATTCCTGCAAAGCATGTTATTAACAGTTCTGTTTTGTTACTGGTTTTTATCTGGTATGAGCAAATTGGTTTCATAATTCGTAACATCCCATCCTGTTTTCACCAGGATTTGTGCTTTATTTTGCCTTCGCCACTAATTTGACTGGAAGTCAGTTTAATCACTTTCGTCTGCTCACATTTCTGCCTTTAATTAGTCCACAGACTTTCCTGGTAAAAATGTGGAGCAAATTGTTTACATGTCAAACGCCACTAAAATTGTGACCAAAATCCCCAAAACAACAGCTCTGCTTCTGCTCAGAACTCATGCAGCACTGATTGAAAAAATCTGCACTTTGTGGGGTTTTTTTCTTCTTTATGTTACAAGTGAACAGTAAATTCATCCAAATACGAGAATATGATTTTTTTTTTGCCAATCAGCACAGACGTGTTGATATGTGAGCCCATCACTCAGTTTAGTTGAGTTTTTTGGATCCAAACGTGGATGTTGATGCCGTTGAACTGACGGAAGGTTCTCCCGCTTGTGAACAGGAGCAGGTTTCCGGTGGAACCACCAACACTGTGCTGAGGAATCTGCTGTCAGACACGCCGTACACCGTGACCGTGGTTCCTGTCTATCCAGAGGGAGAAGGTCTGCACCAGTCTGAAAACGGAAAGACGCGTGAGTCATCCGTTCGATTTCCATCCAGATACTGTGCAAGTTTTAGGTAAACCTCCCAAAAAAAGTCAAAATTAGTGCGTTTTCACACTTTGGTTTGGTCTGAACAAAAGCAATCGCACCAAAATAACTTCTTAAATCTCCTGCTGGTCATGTGACTCCGGATGAAGCCAAATGTTCTGCAGACTGGATCCTCTGTGTCCACTTAAACTGAACTTCAGGCGTTTATTTTTTTTCCTGTAACGTCTCTTTGTGTGTCTGTGTGGTTTGACGTCCTGTTGTGCTCGCTGCGTGTTGTGCTGAGTCAGCAGAAATGCTTAATTGGAAAGCTGCGATGGAGAATGTGGACAGATCCAGAACTGCTGTGGGCAAACAGGGCAGCAGCTTTTCTCTCCATGTTTTCCCTTTTGTTGTTTTTCACCGAATGCTCGTCTGGTTAAGGAGATCAGTGGACTTCCTGTTAGGCTGCTGAAGACATGTTGTAGCTGTTACTGTTTGACTGTCTGTCGTACTGCGAGCAGCAGGACTTAATCCAGCTCCCCGCTGGAGTCTGAAGATGTGTCAATGTTAAGGTTAACTTTACTATTACCATACTCTAGTGTAAGCTGACCCCATGATGTTGTTCCATCAATTTATTTGTTATTTTGATCCCATCAGAGTTGATGAGTGTGTCTGGATTGCTTATCCCTGTATTTATGGAATAAAATACGAACGGAAGGCCTGTAAACCATACATTTAAGGACCATACCGGTGATCTGGTATTTACTGTATATTCATGCATTATGGCATATATGTTATGTTACTGACAACCAATTTACAAAACAGAAAACCATATTTTTGTTTTGCATTTCAAGTTTCTACAAGTTGATTTTAATATACTGGAATGAACTGAAACCAATGACGGTCTGGAAGGTAGGAAAAACAATTCTAATAATTACCACACCAGTGTTATGTTTTGGGAAATGGTTGTTAGTAACATAATGTGTATGGGGGTTGTGTGTGTGTGTGTGTGTGTGTGTGTGTGTGTATATATATATATATATATATGTATATACTGTATATATATATATATATATATACAGTACATGTTGAGCACTCTTTCTGTGGTCCTTCATATCAACTATCCAGCCCCCATCCCTCTGTTATTGGCTGGCTTTGTAGAATTACAAGTACTGGCCCAAACGCAGCCAATTTGTAACAGGTAGAAATTGTGCAATTTGTTTTTTGGGGTTTTTTTTTTGTTTTTATTGCGACATCATTTCCAGCGGTATGCAGGTACGCACTGNGTTTTTTGGGGTTTTTTTTTTGTTTTTATTGCGACATCATTTCCAGCGGTATGCAGGTACGCACTGAGGCCTCAGAGGTTCTCTGCTCGCTTGTGAAAACTCATTTGAGTACCAAATAGCTGTGGCAGAGAGAGAGAGAGAGAGAGAGAGAGAGAGAGAGAACATGCAGTTTCTCTCTGTCTTTCTCCCTTTATCTTAATCTCTCTCTATCTGATTTGCTTGGGTTCGATTGTAATGACATTAAAAGAACTTGCCGTAAAATTTTGCAGGACCTGAGCTCATTCACCTGGCAGAATGGTAGAGAGATTCACCTGCTGCAGGTAGAGAACCACTTCCTGCTCATTCTGCTGCAGCACAAACAGCCCGTCCTCACTCAATGTTTTCAAGCATCAGGAAAAACTAGAGAAGCTAAAGAGGCACTGTAAGTTTGGGAGTGCATAAACTGTGCTCACAAACACGGATGTGTGTGTGTGTGTGTGTGTGTGCGTGTGCGTGCACGCAGCTTCCTCTCTGTTAATGGTGCAGAAATATGCAGGGATCAGGAATTTTCTTTGAAACGTTAGAGAAGTTAAGGTTTCAGCTCGATATCTCCGGTTCACTCATATAACAAAATTGTAAGTCAATCACATGACCCCGTTCATTTGAAGCATAATTTGGTTCTGTGCGTTTTCACGAAATAATATACATGTGCAAGATGCAATATCTACAAAAACCATTGGGAGAGGGGACATGTCAACTTTATTGAAGTAACATGACAAGCAGACTTTGGTGGATCACGTCACAAACTTCCAGATTTATACGATGACTCTGCTTTACTGATAAGGAGAATCAGCTCGAGTCTAAAACGAGAAACCTGGCAGTGTTCTAAAATGATTTCTAACAGGTCAGTTTGTCCTTGGATGACAAAGCAATGCGCAGACAGGCTGCATCCTGAGTTTTATCTGTATTAAACAATGATCTGTGTTTTTAATATGATTACTCAGCATCAGGGGAATAATTCATTCGGAGGACTTTTTCCTTATCAGACATCAGGCTTAGTCTACCTACTGCATCTATCTTTTAATGGGCTAAAGCTTCAAATTCCAGGGGAACATGCACATCTGGTTTGGTTTAAAGGGAAGTAAAAGGCTTTTTCATAAACCAAAAGCTGTGCTACTTCTCTTCTATAAAACCATTTTCTCACCAGACCGTTCAGCCTTTGAGTTTCCACAGGAGTAGAATCTCTGTCTGAAGCCTTTGAAGATTTGTCCACACTTCATCAATTTTACAATGATCCCGAGTCTGAACTACACAGTTCCTTCCTCAAGTTCCTTCTTCATGTTCTCACCACCTTCCAGTACCGTGAACATTATGGAGATTAGAGCAAGCGCTAAAGTGTAATTACTCGGCTGAAAAAAGTTGTACGAAGACATCTCTGCGTTCGTCCGAAAGGTTTCTTTGGTTCTAACTGTAGCGGGAACAGGTAGCCTGCGTCTATCTCCAAATAGCAGACACACCCATAAGTTACGTCTACAGTGCAACAGTAAGTCCGTGTTCCAGTAAATGCAGCGAGATCTTTTGAAGCTCTTTATCATCCACATAAGCAGAGGCATTCCATTTACTCTGTTACATTTGCTTCGATCTTTTTTTTCACAAAATCGTACTTTTCTGAGTAGTTTTATTGCAGGATATTTTTAACTCATACTTGAGTATATTTATGAAGAAAAAAAATATACTTGTACTCCGTTACATTTGGCCGTTTGCATTACTTTTGATTTCACCGTTTAAATTCAGTCACGTTCAGTTTTTCTCTCATTGTCAGACACTACACTGTCTGCTTCAGCTCTGAAGTAGCCACACCCCCACCCTCCGTTTCCATGGTTTCACCCAGAGCAGAACAGTCATGGTGGAATCAACAGCAGGAGGTTTAGAAGAGGCACATCCCTGGCCACACATTCAAACGCTGTTTTCTTTTCAGCTACATAATGCGTTGCGTCTTTGTCTGCTAAAAATGTGACATTTCAGCTTCTAAGAATCAACATGGAACTTGAGGAAACGTGTGGTGGTAAGCTGCAGCGTTAGCTACTTAACTAGCTGCTGCTGCTAATGCTAAGTCAACTTTTCCTGTTCTATTCTGAGTAAATTCATGAAGCTAACCTAGCTAACTGTCTTGGGTCCAGGCCAGAATTGTCATGATTTGTTATGTGATAAATATCTGATATATTACTGTCTACTGTTTCTTTATATGACATGATTTGGATTGTATTAGAAGCTACATATGGCTACTTTGCATTTTTTTCCTCAGACAAGCACTTTATAGCTTGTTGATTATTCTAAAGAATAAGCTTGACTACTCAAGTAATCTTTTTAATGGATACTTTATTACTCTCACTAAATAATTATTTTGGTGACTACTCTTACTTATACTTGAGTCACTATTATTATAAAGTAACTATTTTTACTTGAGTACAGTTTCTTGCTGCTCTACACACCTCTGGTCATAAACAGACAGTCTTGCGCTTCCTTATCAGGTGTAAGTTTTGTGTCGTTTTTCGTCTTCAAAAGTCTTGAAATGTTGATGGTGCTGTATCCTTATGTGCAAAAAGTTAAACATGAGTATTGAAAAAATATCAGCTGTTGGCCATCAGAGAAGTTTGATTTGACCAATTGGTGATGTTCAGGTCTTGCAAACTCCACCCAGTGTCAGAGAGAATTCACCCTGGAGGAGTCAGAATAGTTCCGGTGTTGTGCCGAAACCTGCATTCCTGCTGAGAATTGCATTCCCGTTTCTGCCGAGATTTGCATCCCCACTGTAAATAATTTTCTGAAGATGAAGGAATGGCAATGGCTATTTTGATGTGACAGGGTGAGTTTTGCTGCATGTGTAAGCCTCCTCAGGGCTGAGAAAGGAGGCAAGTGGCTCTTCTGACAAGATTTACATCTCTAGTGTAAATAAGAGAAAACGATCTAAAGATGAACGAATGAAATGAAATAACATTTAAAAACTCACGTTTGGGATTTATTTTTTTGTGACAGGATGAGTTTGGTCCTCCTTTCAAAGCTCCTCAGGCCTGAAAAAGGAGCAGATGCATTTTTAGGCAGAAATAATGAGCTGAGTGGGCTGAATCACTGCAGCCAATAGACATAGATATGAGTTTTGTTGCCTCTAAGGAGTATCATAAACACTGTTTGATAAAAGTTATTCAAAGGAATAAAAATTGTCTTGGATTACATACTGTATATGATCCATTGTACATGAGTGGGGATGCGATTCTCGGCAGGGATGAATGTTTTGGTGCTACATCGGTACCAAAATGTCTGATTGCTTGAAGAGAGAAAAACAAAGATTTCTGAGTCTGTGAAAAGGTTCTTGTGGTGTGACAGGCATGAACTCTGAGCTTTTCACATGTTTGAAGAGTGTTTTCTGTTTTGATTCTCTGACTCCCATCCCCAGATATTTCTGACCAATGAGCAGAGTGAGTGTTCTCACATGACTTTGTTTAATTGGGTTTTCTTTTCTTCCTGTTTGAGATGGAACCAAACTAAGTGGTGAATGCAGCAACATAACAATCATCTGAGATTCAGACCAAAGCGAACAGACTGCATGTCTGAAAACACCCTAAAAATGTCCTGGTGTGAAACAAAGATTTATAGCATCCATGAACTCTGAGCTTTTCACTTATTTTAAGAAAATAAATATTATGAGGACTCAGTAAAAGTTAAAAGCTCCCTTTTTTCCAGATTTTTATGCAGTGTAAATAAACACGACTTCTTCCCCGCCTCTCACTTCACTTCCTTTTGACTCTGTGACCTCGCAGTTCCACGCACACCACCCAGGAACATCCAGGTGTACAACCCCACCCCCAGCAGCCTGAACGTGCGCTGGGAGCCCGCCTCAGGCCAGGTCCAGCAGTACAGAGTGACTTATTCCTCCCTGACCGCTGTCAGATCCAGTGGATCGGTGAGTAAAACACACATGCTGCCATTACAGGAGGGAGGAAGAGGAGGGGGAGGAAAGGAAAGAGATCATTATCTCTTAAAGCAATGAGACATTTAGGACTTACAAGGTTTCCATGAATTCTTACAAAGTCTTAAAAAATCATTTATCGCCCCCTCCCAAAAAAAAAAAAACAAAAAAAGGCCTTGTTGGTATTAAAACCTCTTAAATCCGTGTTTCAGAGGTCTTGAAAATGCCTCAGACACGGTAAATAAGATTTACATTTTATTTTTGCATTGTGAAATTTCAGTAAATAATGGGAAGATTTTTCTAGACTTTTTTGGACACTGGAATTTTTATTTATTTTTTGGCATGGGGGTGGGGTGTCCAGCTGCTTGCTTTCACGAGTAGAGTTGCAAATCTGGATCATTGTGCTCCTAGTAAAAATCTTTTAGTTACTGTAAATGTGAGACATCATTTCAGGAATTCCCAAAACCAGAAGTAGAAACATTTCCAGGCAACTTGGGAACTTGCGAAAAAAAAACAAAAACATGCAAGTTGTTGTATGGCAGCGGTACTCAAATACAGAAAATTTTCAATAAGACAAAGGTCCATTTATTAAGGTCAGTCAGTCCAGGGTCAGAGTGTGATCCTAATTCTTACCAAGAATTTAATGGAGTGGGGGGGGTGAAACAGGCTGCACTTTCAACTCTCAATGAGCCCAATGCTGTGTCAACCCATCATTGTCATGGAGATGATGGGACGCTGAATGTGATTGGACCAAACCAAAGCAGAGGAGACGTTCTCACACAGACATGGAATGCTGCTTACAGTGGAGAAAGTGGAGAATTTTGACTCATTTCATTGCAGCGATGTCCCACAGATAAAACAAATAATACATATGAAAAGTATAATTTGCTCAGAGTCCAGAGATGGTTGTGGTTTGGTTCGGATCGGAGTCTGGACTTTGAGGATGCCTGCTGGATGGTGACGTCACATTATGCATATAAGCCGATGACATCATCTGCTGAGTTTGGAGGCCTTGCTGACATTTCACAGAAAAAGGTTGTGTTTTTGATGTGTATATTTTTGAATTCTTTTAACATTGCACAGCTGTAAAATTCCCACATTCTTCCTATTTTTCGTCTGAAACTGGAATCGTGATTAAAGAAGAGTTCACTGCTGTCACCGGATCCGTCTACTTCATGGAAACAGCAGGTGGTCTTTTTTCGTTCATGTCGTTGTCGATGTTACACCAGATGTTCGCGCAGCATTCACGATGTTAAAGCTCTTAAATATGGAAATCATGAGTTGTCTGCTTTCTGCGTCTCCATCAGCACTGATTTCACGCTCCAGCGAAACTTGTTGGATGAAGTTTGGGAATCTTACACGCTGCAAACATCTGTGAAAGTTCTTGTGTTTGAAGTTTGGACTCTGTCAGGCTGTGATCTAATGAGTCTGCTTCAACCATTTAACATCGTCTTTAATGCTGCTGTGAATCATATCGCACTTTATACTTCATCATCTGTTGCTTCATCTGTTCTTGCTGTGGCTAAACATGTTTTATTTTCCTCAACTTTGTTTTGGTCTGACAGGAAGTTGGCAAAAACGGAAACACACGAAGCAGATTGTATGTATGGAGAGCCCAGAAATGAACTTTTTAACATCCCGCGTCCAAAAAATCAAATAAACAAAAATTATAAAATCACATACCCACACCTCCAACGTGTTATTATGAATCCCACCACAGTTCTGGGTCGACCTCTGGCCAGAACTGTGGTGGGATTCATAATCTGTCTATAAAAACAGAAATCTCTGTCTGTAGCAGCAACATCTCTAGAACCTGGCACTGTATGAAGTTGAAATTCAGCAGGTTTATTGCTCAGGACCCAAAGATGTGCAGTCTCATGTGTGAAGTTGTTTAGATGAGCGGTTCTTGAATTGAGCTGTGCCGGTAAAAAGTAGTCCACGCTGCCGGATATGCTCCAGGCGTGGCGACATGTTACGCTCCGGGCACGGTGGCAGGATACACTCTGGGTGTGGTGGCAGGTTATTCTCTGGGCGCAGCGGCAGGATATGCCATGGGCGTGGAGGCAGGTTATGCTCCGAGCATGGTGGCAGGTTACGCTCTGGGTGCTGTGGCAGGCTATGCTCTGGGCACGGCGGCAGGTTACGCTCTGAGCAGGATATGCTCCGGGTGCGGCAGCAGGATATGCCCCAAGTGTGGTGGCAGGTTACGTTCCGGGCGTGGCGGCAGGATGTGCTCCNCAGCAGGATATGCCCCAAGTGTGGTGGCAGGTTACGTTCCGGGCGTGGCGGCAGGATGTGCTCCGGGCATGGTGGCAGGTTATGCTCTGGGCATGGCAGCATATGCTCTGCTCCATGGTCAATCATGGCAGGCTGCGGCGCACACCATAAAGTCCACCCTGGTCTGAACAGGCACATTTTGAACGGGCCCTGCACTAATAATTCATAATAATACAAATCCAACTGACGAATTATCTTCGTACTGCTCTCTCTCTCTCTCTCTCTCTCTCTCTCTCTCTCTCTCTCTCTCTCTTTTTCACTCAGCTACTCACTCGTAGCTGCGAGCAAATAGAGTTACAGAGTTCCTGCATAATAGAGTTGGACCTCAGAAGATCACACATGCTAAATAGCTAAGTTTAGTTTGAAATCGTTTCTGGGCTCTGAGCTTCTTGGTGTTTTCTTTCTGATGTTACTTAGCAACAACAGTTGTGGTTCTTACTTTGTTCAAACAACGATGACCTCAGCTGAGGAGCAGCTCGGCCTTCCACAAACGATGGCCCCGTCTGAGGTTCTTCATGCTGTTTCTAGAGGACAGCAGCCAATCTGCTAGCCTCAGCATGGAGGGTAGCCGAGATATTTGACCCCAGTGTGCTTCCAGTTGTGGGATTTGAACTGCTGCACGTCTCTGAGGAGCTTTTTAAAAGCTTTGGGTTGAGATATCACACTTTTCTTTAACCCAAACATGAGACATGAGGGCTGGACTGAAGTTTTTATTTTTTTCAAATTTTTATTAGAGAACAAAGAACAACATGAACACTACAACATACAACATCAGGTAATACAAATCAGGCAAGGTACATCAAAATGAAAGCCGAGGATATATATTAAAAAATAATAATAAATAAAAGAAAAGAAAAATTAAATTAAATATAAAATTAAAATATTTCTCCGAAACGAGACAGCAACAAGGCACTTTTGCAATTTTCTGTAAGGCTTAATTAATTCAAAATTCTTCTGGGTTCAAAACAAAGGGTTGAAAATTTGGCAGGGATCCACCGAATTTCTTTTTATGAGTGTAAAATTTAGCAAAGAAAATGAAAAAGTTAGCAACATATTTTAAACATATGTTTTCATTGTCAAAATAAAATATATCTTTTAAAGTGAACATATATGAGAGATTATTAATACTAAAGATGTAATTGGCAAGGTCTGGCCAAAATTTTTTTTATCACATTACAGTGAAAGAAAAGATGGAGAATGCTTTCTTCAGCTGGTTTGCAAAAGGTACAGTGATCTGCAATGTCCGGGAACATTGAAATAGAAACGTGATTAGCACTGTCGCCTCACAGCAAGAAGGTCCTGGGTTCGATTCCCAGCTGGGGCAGGGCCTTTCTGTCTGGAGTTTGCATGTTCTCCCCGTGCCTGTGTGGGTTTTCTCTGGGTATTCCAGTTTGCCCCCGCCATCAAAAACATGCATGTTAGGCTTAATTCTCCATATCATTGATATGGACTACATTTACATGACCTGATTCTGATCTTTTGCTTACATGTGACAGATTTGCTTCCTGAAGATGTAAATGGTAAAAAGCCATATGAAATCAGATGTTCTCAGATCCTTTTTGGGCCTCTTGCATATATGGAAATAAATTGGATACATATTGGATATCCACCAATGCTGCTGTCTAAATCCACAGATCAGAATTTCCTTCCCATTCTGACTCCTACGTAATGTTCTGCTTTATCTGCATATGATGATGTCATCATCAATATGATGACGCTCTCTGGAAACAGAAATGGAGGACATACTACATATATCAGACATGCTGATGTGTGTTTATGTCAAATAGATGTGTTAGTGTGTGATAACAGGCTCCTGTTACAGCAGCAAAACTCCATCTCCACCCGCGTCTCCTCCGTGATTAACCGATGAACATACGTGTCCTGATGGAGAGATAAACACTCACACAACATATCAGATGTCTCTCTCTGCATGTGAAAGTTTTAACTGCTGATCAGATTTTAAATACTTCTCTCATCTTAGAACATTGAAGCGTTTTCTTTACATGCATCTCAGAAATGTGCGCATGTATAGCTGCATCCTGCTGCTACAGGTCAAAGGTCAAAGCGTGTAAATACAGGTATCAGATATGAGCCACTTAAAAAAGAAAATGTAAATATGCTGAACAAAAAATCAGATACAGGAAGTCCCCAGAAGAACCAAATGAGTTTTGTTCCTATGGCTGTCTTTAAGTCGGATTTGTATGTAAGTTGGAACAGTTACGTAAGGTGCATATCTAGCGTATATATTTTACCTTTCCTTGATGCATCACCATCACTTGCGCCAGATTTATGCTTTGGAGGCATGGTTACGAGGGTTACACACAAGAAAAAAAAAGGCAAAACATGAACAACATACACAACACAGTATTTACAGCGAGTGTGATCCAATTTAAAATGGCGACGGCCACCGAACTGCTGACGACGCACAATGTTTTGATGTACATCGCAAAGTAGCGCTGTTCGTTATTACAAGCTATTGCATGTAACTCTAATTTTTAATTTAATAGGCTTTATGGTGGCCGGTTTGTAAATACGGATTGTTTGTAAGTTGAACGTTCGTAAGTCGCGGAATGCAAAAGATCGGATTTGAGCATCAAGACTTGTAGAGTAAATCTAATGTTAGACACTGGCTTAGGATTGGAGTTGGTCCAATGGCTGCCCACTGCTCCTAGGAATGGGTTAAAAGCAGAGACTAAATTTCATCATACTTATGCATAAGACAATAAAAAGGATTTACCATTACAGAAAGATTAGTTGGGTAAATGCAATGAAGAATTTTACGGGTTGGACTGAAGTTCAGGCAGCAGATGTATTTTGCATGATGTCATGCTCCCAGATTTACAGCCCGCAAACCAGCTAAAAAGCGGAGGATGACAGCGAGATAATCCTGGTGACAAGAGACGGCCTGCAGAGCTGCGTGTCAGAGCCTGCCATCAAAGACAAACCTTCACTCACCAGCCACTTCATCACACTCACTGTTTATCAGTCAGGCCACTTACTGCATGGATGATCTGTTTGCCGTCTAAGCTCCCGGGTCTTTGTTAGTGTTTTGGGACATTTTTTGGCAGCAGGATGCCTGGGAGATAACAGGATGTGGGATGAGAAGTGAGGTCACGATGAGGTCATTATGTATGTTTTCGCTGCCAAATCTGCGGCTCATTTGAATGCTGTCATTTCTAGATCCTGATCTCTTGGCTTCTTGTCTCAAAAGGTCCTGGTTCCAGGGAACACGAACAATGCCTTCCTGGACAATCTGATCGCAGACACTCCATACTCCATCACAGTCACACCACTGTACGCTGATGCCGAGGGGTCCGCCATCATGGGCAATGGCAGAACATGTAAGAGCGGTCCAACATGCTGAGAGTAAACAAACACACATGACTGACTGGACTGTTTACAGCCACATCAAGTGTGTGTGTGTGTGTGTGCGTGTGTGTGTGTGTGTGTGTGTGTGCGTGCGTGTGTGTGCGTGTGTGTTTTGGAGGGAGGATTGGATTTCATGTAAAATTTTTCATTTTCTCTGCTTGTTTGAGGTATTTCTAAATGTTTTAAAATTAAGATTTTAAAGGACCATACCACCCATTTTTTCCACCCATTCAGCAGTGGCATTTCCACTAACATGGAACACGTTCTGTTCTGGTTTGCGAACCTATTTTGGACAATTTGGAACTTTTTGACCAAAAAAAAAAAGAATTGATTCAAAACCAAAAACAGCAGAAAACAGCAGTTTAAAGGTCCACGCCACCCATTTTACATGTTTGAGCCTAATATATTCAGTTTTCATACGTTACGTTACTGACAATCATTTCCCAAAGGATAAAACTGTATTTCAGCTTTCCTGATATTTTGCAAAATCTCTTAATCTTTCAAAATCAAATATTCAAGTGATACACCCACCTTAAAAATCCATGTTTCTCCTGCTAATAGTTACACAGCCTTATGAAGTCACGGTCCTTTAAATTTTTCCATAAACGCAGGTCATCTTTTGGGACTGTATTCCCTGGTGGAGGCATACATTCACTCCACACTTTTTATTGAGCTTAAACGCTAAAATTACATAACTTCTAAAAAAAAACTTGAATACACGTCTTGTTGGTGATGATGAATTACCTATCCCAAGAACATTTACAGTATCAACAAGTTGATTTTAATAGCAGAATGAACTGAAACCAATGGAGGTCTGGAAGGTAGGAAAAACTTTTTAATTCACCGTTCTAGTAGTATGCTTTGGGAAATGATTGTCAGTAACATAACATGTATGGAACTTGAATATATTAGGCTCAACATGCAAAATGGTGATATGGTCCTTTAATGGAACCTAATTAAATGTTTTTCTAGAATGTTTTCCATCAGATTTTTTTAAATAGTTTTTTTTTTTTNCTAATTAAATGTTTTTCTAGAATGTTTTCCATCAGATTTTTTTAAATAGTTTTTTTTTTTTGTAATTAAGATCTTTTATTAAATTTGATAAAAGAATAACAATTTTATTCTAGAATTTTGAGACTTTTTTTTTTTAATTTTCTAGGGCATTTTTGATTTAAATAAAAGACTTTCTAGAATTGTTTCCCCAGCATATTTAAAATTTTTGATTTCTGGAGTCGATAATTTTGAAGCCTGGAAGAATTTTCTGTTCTTGTTATTACCTGCGACTTCAGAGCATTAAAAGGTGTTTGTGTAAAAATGAACAATTTCAATCCTTTAAATTTTTTTTTTTTTTTGTAGATTAAAGACATTTGCATGAAAGACATGAATTAGTCTAAGAAATATTTCTTCATGACCTGTGTGTGTGTTTTGCAGTGCCCCGTACCGGTCCCAGGAACATGCGTGTTTTTGACGCTACCACCAGCAGCCTGACCATCGGCTGGGATCACGCTGAGGGTCCTGTGATGCAGTACAAGATCTCCTACACCCCCATGACTGGAGACCCCATCACCCAGTTTGTGAGTACATGAAGAAAGAAGTTAAAAAAAAAAAGACACTTCCTGACCTTTCAAATCACCTTTAAAGGGGACATATGATCATTTTATCTCATGTCTGTATTGTAGTATAGTACGGTGTGTGGCTGTTTGCAGGCTGCAGAAAGTTCTTTCTATAACCTACTCATTGCTGTTTTCATGTTATTTTATGTTGTGGTTTAATATTAGACATGCGGCTCCTTTGAGCTTTAGTGTTTGAGGCAGATCGTGTTGAGGAAGATGAGAGCAACAAGGCTTTCATGAAGTCACCCAGGAGCTTCAGTTTGGCAGTGTTTCCCATACATAGACTTTACTTGGGCGGCCCACCCAGGTAGATGAAGACCTGCCCAGGTAGATCATAAGATAAAATCAGAATCCTTGGGATGAAAGATAGACCCAGCCTTAAAAAAATACAACTGAGACACTGCTGTCACACACACTGACACGCACACACAGCGAGAAGATGAACCGCGACATGTATGTTTCATTTCACCGTACATTGATCAACATTTCTGTTGATTTCTGTATGCCTACAACCATTCATAATGGGGCGGTAGGTTATTTATCCACAGCAATCTGCAGCTGCTATTTAACTAGCCGTCCCGCTCCGCTCTGCTTACATGTTAGACAACATGATGAATAAACCAAAATTGTCAAAATTCAGGTCTCCAAATGATCAGTACCGCTTAAAAAACAAATGTGAAGAATGACAAGTTTATGCCTGCTATGGTCGTTTTGTAATTAATAAAGTATCAACAGCCAAGCCTGTTTTCACGGAGCAGAAGTACTCCTAGAGAGAAGTAAAAGCCATTTAAAGACATTTTAAAACATTACACATTTCTTTTCACCAAAAACATAACTTACTAACACGGAAATAAGAGAAAGCAACAAAAACCCAGAATTGCATGCTGATAAAGTTTTCAGCAAGCTGCTCACTTTTAACTAAAACACATTTAATGATGTCATCAAACTGCTGCCAAAACATCTCTAAAATATGGGATAAATTTGTGATTTTGCCGTTGTTTGGAAGGTAAAAGTGTCCTAAAAAGGTCCCATGATTAGGTTTTGTCACCATTAATCCATTTTACAGTAAAATCCCTGTAGACCAGCATCTATCTCCTTCCTTATGAGCGTGTCATAAATGCTCTAATAGCGGCGGGTCCTTTTTTTTTAACCTCAACCACAGAGAGAACCAGGCTTTTATTCCAGCCAGGTCATTATTTCTAATTTTAAAATATATGTAACCTCCATGCTTCTCACCAAAGTTTCCCTCTGCTGTGTTATAGTTAATTAGTTTCTTTAGATTTCCTTTAAAACCCCAGTGAGGTACAATGAAAACGCGCTTGTTGTGTTATTGTGGCTATTGTGTGCCTAGCAACCACTAGTATACAGCCTGGTAGTGGCCATTTTCAACTAGATCTGAGTGTTTTTTGCTTTTTCTTTGCACTTTTAAAGACAAATAGCCATGTTAAACTTTTGTTGGAATCTTCTATTGCACAGTATCCTTTTTGGATGGGGAGGGGGATAGAATAGGATTGTGTATGTGTGTGTGTGTGTGTGTGTGTGGTNTGGGGGGGAGGGGGGTGCCTGCCCACCACAAGCAAATTTTCAACCTGTGGGAAACACTGGAGAGCGTAAGGCTAGCACTTTTTACGGCCACGTTTCAGAGCGAAATCAGTTCATTTCAATGTAATCTCTGCAAATAGTGGATTCGCTTGTGGGACCGAACTAAATTCGCATGACAGCAAAATTAATTTGTGCAGTGGCAGAATACACAATACATGTGATGTTTTTGCGTCGATAAATCTGCACGATGCTTTAGTGTAGTGCTAAACTTTGTTGAAGTTTGACACGTGAATTCGTATGGCTTCCCAATCCCAGGCCGTCTTAATGCTGATGACCTTTGATGGAACGTAGGGAACTATACTCCAAAATGGAGGAAGCGTCATATTAGCTGTGTCTCATCCAATTTTGTACGCTACTGCTCTGCTGGAATAAAACCTGCTCCTCAAAAAAGATGCAGTATGTTTACAGACAGCCTTAAGACAGGATGGATAGCAGAAATATGTGACTTCATGTCAATTTGTTGTCCAGTTAGCGACCAAGCTAGCTAGCTTTCAGATTTTCAGTTTCCAGATGTAAACCTTTAAAGTGAAGTTACACGTTAAAGTCCGCGAGCATCAAAAAGTAGAAATCAACATTTGGGGGGGAAAAAAAGCAGACAGTTGCTTTTCCAAATTGATTGTTAATATAATATAAAGATGCATTAAAGACACGTATTTGTCTTTGTAGAAGTACAGTATCGGGGTATTAAAAGATGAACTTCATTCACGTCCGATCCATAAAACCGTGAACAAACTTTTGGTCCACTTAGGAAGAAAACCTCATAATTCAGCATATGGCATGACGTTACGTACAAACTATGCAGTGAAGTCACGCTTGAGAATGTCTTTGGCTCGTTCACCTTCTAAATAACTCATTAGTGAGACAATTACAGGCTTAGTTAAACACTGTAATATCATTATTAATAGTCCTAAATATCGTGTTGGAGCAGCCTTGGAGGGGCGGGGCTTGTCCAGCTGTGCTTGTTAGCAAAACACCTGCTATGTATGAGTCAGCTAACAGCACCAGAGGGACGCCATGTACTGACCGGAGAACGATAATCATTTATAAACATGTGCAGTTATTACAATTTACCATCTGTGATAAAACACAAGCTGATCGTGAGGCCAAACAAAGTCCAGTTTTCTGCTTAACGACACTGGAAAAATGATTTATGTGTTGGTGTGAATATACGTTAACCGCTTAACGTAAACGGCCAGAGTCTAACGTCATTTTTGTCATTTTACTGTTCATTGAATTTGCCTTTATTTTCTACCTAAAAAGCTGCACTGTGAGAATCCTTTACTAGACAAGAACAAAGCCTGGCTGGTAAAAATCTGAATGTTTCTGGATATTTAAATTTTTTTTTTTTTTAGCCTCGTTTGGTGTTTGCTGAGGCGCAATCAATCAAACACACATCATGTGACAATAAATGTAGAAGAATTTTCAAGTAAAAAAAAAAGAAAAAAGAAAGTTTCTGGAATCTATTTTAATTTTTTTCTACAATTGTCTTGGGTCACTTTTTTTTCTAGACTTTTCTTAAATCAAATGAAGAACTCAAGAATTTTCTCTCCTAATAACAGACAATTATCAGGTTTGTTAAAAATGTCCAGATTTAAGAAGCCAAAATTTGTTGTCCTGTTTAGTAAAGTATGGAGATTCACAAACGAAAGCCAGATTCACTGATAATTAAATGTAAACTTTAGAGGGTTATTAAAGGACCATACTAGCCATTTTTCATGTTTGAGCTCAATATTTTCAATTTTCATACACGTAACGTTACTGACCATCATTTCCCAAAGCATACTACTGGAATGGTGAATTAAAAATGTTTTTCGTACCTTCCAGACCTCCATTGGTTTCAGTTCATTCTGCTATTAAAATCAACTTTTTGATACTTGANTTTTTTTTAGAAGTTATGTAATTTTAGTGTTTAAGCTCAATAAAAAGCGTAGAGTGAATGTATGCCTCCACCGGGGAATATAGTCCCAAAAGAAAATTTGTGATTATGGTAAAATTTAAAGGACCGTGACTTCATAAGGCTGTGTAACTATTAGCAGGAGAAACATGGA
>VXCM01003693.1:0-52804 GCA_014773175.1 Lucifuga dentata | reverse complement strand
TTATTCGGGCTTGGGACCGGCACAAGGTGGACACTGGCTTGTGCCCCCTTGAGGCTGCATTATATACTGTATATATATATAAATATATATATATACTGTATATATGTACACAATGTTAGAAAGTATTTATTAAAGTACCATAACTGTGATTTTTGCATGTTTAAAGGACCATACCATCCATTTTGCATGTTTGAGCCTAATATTAATTTTTTTTTATACACATAAGATTACTGACAATCATTTCCTAAAGGATAAACTGTATTTCAGCTTTCCTGATATTTTGCAAAATCTCTTAATCTTTCAAAATCAAATATTCAAGTGATATACCCACCTTAAAAATCCATGTTTTGCCTGTTACAATTATGCTGCATTATGAAGTCACAGTCGTTAAAATTTTCTGATAAATGCAGGTCTTCTTTTGGGACTATATTCCTTAGTGGAGACATACATTCCCTCTGTGCTTTTTATTGCGCTTAAATGCTAAAATTATGAAACTTAAAAAAAAACCAACTGTGAATATACATCTTGTTCATGAATGGATTACCTATCCCAAGAACGTTTCAAGTATCAACAAGTTGATTTTAATAGCGTACCAGAATGAACTGAAACCAGTGGCGGTCTGGAAGATAGGAAAATTTTTTTGTTATTCACCATTCCAGTAGTATACTTTGGGAAATGATTGTCAGTAATGTTACATTTGTGAAAATTGAATATATTAGGCTCAAACATGCAAAATAAGTGATGTGGTTCTTCAAGCCATAGTGGCTATAATGTGCTCTTGTTGACAAATTCTTCTTGAAAACTAATTATTATATTACTATTATTATATAAATATATATAAATTATTATTACACTAATTAATATACAGTTATATTTATTTTATATATTTTTTGCCATTTCCTGTGCATAAATCGTAAAACAGTTATTGATGATTTAAAAAAAAAAAAAACATTGGTCAATTATATATCTTTATCTTTTTGCATTTTTCATATTGTTTCATTAAGTACCGATGGAGATAATGCTTCTCTTTACAAGGTGCAATAACATGTGATTGCTTAGAGGATTTTGACCGAGAGTGGTTTCATCTCACGTTGAAAATAACTTTATTGTGATCACCTGTTTGCTTTTCTGTTTGTTTGTGTTTGCCAGCAGGATATCTCAAAAAGTTACAGATGGATTTGGATGAAATATGGAGGACAAATAAGTAATTTTGAGAGGAAGAAGGGATTAAATTTTGGAGGCTGATATTTTGCAGCACAGCAAACAGCTGTGTGTTGCAACTACAGACAAACACAAAGTTTGAAATGTCATTAGTGTCAGCAGCTGAAGCAGCAGTGTGATGGTTATAGCTAAAAAAAAAAAAATCTGATTCTTTCATCCATTCAGGCTTTTAAGTCATGAGACCATTTGGTAAAAGAAAAAAAAAAAACTACAAATGTCAACAATTCAGCTACAGCTGAACTCAAGCAAAACACATTGCTCAACTCATTTCTGCTTCTCAAACCATTTAGATATGAAGTCAGTATGTGACCTTTTAGATAAAAGACTGTGAACATTAATACATATGATTATTTGGACATTTTTATTTTGAACTAAATTTCTTTGTTTTTTATTTCAGTGGAAAAATTAGATTCGCTATTAAGCAAACTCATCAGATTTTTATCTCCTGGAGACATCATGACACTGAATTATTCACAGATTTGTAGGTGGAAACGATACGAGCCTGACAGCTGATACTGCAGATGAATTCTTCACTGATCATGTGTCTTAAAATGAGCTGTCACAACGGAAAGGGAAGATGCTCAAGGTGTGTGTGTGTGTGTGTGTGTGTGTGTGTGTGTGTGTGTGTGTGTGTGTGTGGTAGTAGCACTAAATATGCAGCAGTACCTTGCAGATTTTAAAAGCTGCTAAATTAAACCACATAGCATAAACAGAATTTTTGTATTTGTAAAACTGAAAATAATAAAGACCAAAAAAGACTTTACTTTGTAATCTGCATCATATGATCTGTATAACACCAGAGCAGCATTAAGTTTAGGATGTCACTTTTCAACTTCAACTTTAAATCTTATGCTTATTAACCCTTATTAATCAACACAATTCAAAGCGGATCACTGTCTTAGCTAAAGTAATAGGACATAGGTTTAGTTTGTTTGAGTACAGTGTGTTTTGTGACTGTCAGCAGCCCCCAAACACAAATATTAGACAGAAATGACAAATATGGGCACCCACTATAAGTAAGCAGCTAAAAATGTTTTTCTGCTGTCACCTGAGAAAGGGCATTTGGCTCAAAAATGTCATTACTGTGTCAAAAACACGCTATTAAAGGCATGAAATGATGGGGTGCACCTTGTCTTGTGAAACTTGTTTTTCTCCTATTTTGGAACAAACTAGAATGAGTTAGCAGCTATAAACACACACACACACACACGTGCTCTGTCATGCACTTTGAGGGTTTAAGTGTTCACTATAATCATTTAAAAATATACTTACCTACGCAAATATATGTTAAATAATCTGAGTCTAACTCCGTTAAACAGGAAGTGACACATGAACAGTGTTTCTAACCGTCTCTGAGTGTGAGAACTGTTACCTCACAGCAATACCTGAGTTCAGTTAGAACCGAGGCGTTTCTGTGTTCTCCTTGTTACATTCTGAGGCTCTTAATGTTTTTACCTTTCTGTTCCTTACATCTTGGCTCCTCCCACCTGAGATGGGAGGAGAAGACGTGAGGACGTGTTACTGATGACAGCACAGATCTGCTGCATGAAGATTCTTCACTCTTTAAGTGCTTTAAATCTCATTGTAGAGGTGTGTTTTAGATGGATGGATGGATGTGTGTGTATGTGTGTGTGTGAGTGAGAGTGAGTGAGTGGTTGGGTGTGTGTGCATGCATGCATGATTGTGTGTGTGTGTGTGTGTGTGTGAGCACGCATTTGTGTGTAAGTGGTTGGTGTGTGTGTGTGCATGCATTCATGCATGATTGTGAGTGGTTGAGTTTGCATGTGCATGTGCGTGGTTGTATGTGTGTGTGCGTTTGTGCTTGCATGCATTTGTGAGTGGTTAGGTGTGTGTGTGTGTGCGTGAGTGAGTGGTTGAGTGTGTGTGTGTGCATGCATGATTGTGTGTGAGTGCGCGTGTGCATGTTTGTGTGTGAGTGGTTGGGTGTGTGTGTGTGTATGTGCATGCATGCATGTTTGTGTGTGAGTGGTTCGGTGTGCGTGTGCATGTGAGAGTGTGTGTGTTAGTGTGTGTGTGTTTTTATGTTGATGTAAGTGTACAGACACAGTAAGAAAACTAGAGTGATCCTTTAAGTTGAGTGTGTGTTTGAGCTGTAAGCACTGCTGGACGTGGCGTTGCTGCATAAAAGCAGGAATCATGAAGCTACAGCTGCTGCATTGTTTAAAGGGGTCATGATGAAGCTGTAAAACTTCTACACATCATTTAAACCAGACTCACAATACACTCAGACACAATTTGAGCAAATACAGAAATGTTTAAACAGGAAATAAGTTTCCTGCTTCAAATTTCTCAGCCTCATACAAAAAGATTTTTTACCAGCAGTTAGAGGCAGTCTGCAGAAAACAGACCAGGTTTCATTTCATTTTAAACACTTTAATAGTTTTTACTGACAAATATATTACTCTAGTTTATATTTCATGGCATTTAAGTCTGTCTGCATCCGTGAATTTGTTTCCACAGTAGTGTATGAACACTGCACATGCCTCACACGTGGACTGTAGACACACCCTTGCTGCCCACAAAAACATACTCAGTTATACAGGTATAACACACACACACAAACACACATACAGGATGTGTGTGTGGTTAGGCAGGATGACAAGACGGCAGCAGGGACAAGAGTCCTGCCAAAGCGGGTTCTTTTCCAACTTCAATTCCAGCGTCTGTGTCCAGATGGGAGAAGTGTGAAAATGAATGGAGGGTGCTCAAGGCCGTGTGTTATGATGAGTGCTATGTTTGTGATGGCTCTGTTGTTCAGCAATTTCAGTGTGTGTGTATGTGTGTTATGTAGGTGAATTGGTTTTTGTTGCAGGCAGTAACATGGTTAAAAAAACAAGGAGAGGGAGTTGAGTCGTGGGTTGAATTATGCTTTTGCAAAGCAGCAACAGATTTGACAAAACAACCTAAAAACTATAAATATAGAGGAAAATGGTTGATAGTAACATACATGTGGGTAGGTTTGTATTAGGTTTAAACATGCAAAATCACTGGTATTGTCCTTTAACTTGTCTTCCTCAAAACTTTAGCTTCAGCCACTTTATTTAAACTTTACTTTTAAGCATGTTTATGTAAATTTACTCATTTCTGATATATGTAATGACTAAAATACTGCATGTAGCCTAATTTACCTTTTAAGAATCAGTAGAACTCAATAGAAAACTTGTGTTCATTTTCCACTAACAGAAACGGTAGTCGGGTTATCACAGTCACACCATTTAGAAAACGTTATGCCTAAAATACAGACTTCATATAGAATATTAGAACAGATCATCTTGATGAGATGAGCCATAAGTTTCCATGAAAACATCTTACGAGTTTTTCTCAGGTAGCTTTTTAAACTTGACTTTAGCTTAGTCTCTCCTCTCGACTGGAGAATCTTCGTAGCCTCGTCGTCTGACTGAGGAGGCTCTCAGCATCCCCTCCTGAACCCAGAAATCTCTTGAACATTCTTCAGATACACTCAAATCTAAGTATCGTAAAATCTCCTGCCACTCACTGAGGAACCCTTACAGTTTTTCCACATCTCTTTCCATTTCCACACAATATATTTCTTTGAACTTACTGTCTTATTCCGATCTTTTCCCCATATCCATCCTAAGCTTCTTCATCCCCCTCTGATCCCTCTCTCTCTTTTACTTGGACTTATTCCCCTCCCCCATCCCTCCCGTCAGCCTAATTTAGCCTCATAAACTCCTGTGAGCAGTGATTTTAAATGGAATATAAAGTCACACTTACAGAGGAGATGTTTGGATAACATCTCTCAGTTTGATGATTCATTCTGTATATTTCACACCTACAGTCCACATCTAATAAATGTGAGCGGTCCATCCAAACCAAAATCCAGAGAATTTAAAGTTCAATTTAATATGTCAGCACAGTGTAAAATCTGCTGACAACAGACTTCGGAGCGCCGGGCTGTTCGTTCAATCAAAGAGCTAAATTGTTAATTCCAGTTAGTCTATGTATGAAACCATAACTTAAATTTTGTTGTAGTCTTCTGTGATGGCTCATATTTAAAGATCTGTCAAACAATTTCAGAGTGATAACTGGTTCCTGAAAAGGTGTGATTAATCATTATTTTCTCAGGCAGTCACATTAGGTGTCTAATATCTTTTAGACAGGGATGCCAAACATGTTGGGATTTCTCCAAGAGAAATAAGGTCATTGTACAGGACGTTTGTAGTGGAAAGGCGTGAATATGCAGCAACGCAATCGTGCAGCCAGAGGCAGATATGTAGCTTTGCACGCTGAATTTACAGAAATATAAAAACTTTGTGGGAACAAACATGTTTTCCATATAAATCATGTGCGCCTTTATTTTAAAACCATAACAAACTGAACTCAGTAATTAATAAGGTTGCATTAAATTAGTTGCATTAAATTATCAGATTTGGGTTACGTTTACATGCAGCAATAAGACTGCTGTTGCTACAACTGTGAGGGAAGCAGTAGTTTGTTTCAGCTGTTTAAAGATGAGACAGGAAAAGAATCCAAAAAGTTAAGATATAAACATATTATATTATATAAATATCAATATCAAGCATCAAATTTAAAAGGGACATAAATATACAGATTTCCACAGACTTTTTTTTTGTCATTCAGGTTTTATTTTGAAACCTTTACAGTGCTTTCATGCAGCAGCGCTGCTGTACACACTGAGTGAAAACACGCCATTTCAGGATATTGTATTGTCTCTTTAAAAGCCGCTTTGTTCTGATTGGGCAGCTTTATCAAATTGTCAAACCTGAGCTGACAATGAACTCTTGCTTACTACCCTTGTACTTGTTGGGTGTGTCTAGGCAGCTGTATTGACATAAATCCCCTTTAACAAAAACAATCTGAATCAGAAATATGCTAAATCACATCAAACTGCAGTTAAAATTGTTTGTAAAAGTTTACTGCTGTCCCCCCTCCATTTTTTTTTTTTTTNTTTTTTTTTTTTTTTGTGAGAATATGATGTGAGGATTGGTGGGAATTTGCAGTTCTGAGGACGTTCAGTGAGGAGAGAGAGAATTCATAACTGTCCTTGAATGCATTTGAAGGTCAGAAAAATACCGACCTACAGTAGAGCTACTTAAAGAATACACACAATAGGAAGCACATTTCTTACAAAAAAAAAAGTATTTACTTACCATATTTATTGATGAGACAGGTCCAATGCTGTTCACAAATATGTCCACATCTATGACAGTTGGCTTCACTGTGAAAGAAAGAGAAAAATTAGATTTTGGCACCCTACCTGTGTCGCCTTTAAATGAAAGAGTCTGATCCATTAGGCTGCATTGTTCAGGATCCTGAGGAGAGAGTCGCTGCTGAGTTAAGCTACAGCTTTTAGTAATGATCACACGTTTGTCCTCATCTGGGTAATTGCTGTCATAAAACACCTCGATAAAAAATGTTCATTTGAATGGACCAATGACCCGTGCGTGTATCCATCAAGAACCAGAGCACCTTGGTTACACCCCCAGAAACCTGATATATGAAACCATAAGAGAGATGTGTGCCTGGGTAGCTTGAACCTTTGTGGATATTATATACTTGTGTTAAAATTCCTCAAAGTCAAAGGAAAAGAAGCTAATGGTAATTCCATAAAGTACAACAGAGGGACATAAGAAGGCATATAATGGTTTTCCAGTGGTTGTCATTCCTGGTTATTAGTGGTTCTTTCTCACCAGCTAATCTAGATTGAATAATATCTGAGATAACAGGTGATTCCAATTAAAAAATTAATAAACCAGCACAGCTCTACCTCCTAAAGATCAGCAGTCATAGCCTTCCTAGCCAACAGAAGGGATTGGCAATGACAGGAACCATGGCATTGTTAATATAGTACCTTTGAGGAAAAATTTTGAAAATCAAGAAGGTGAACAAAACAGCCAACAATATTATTTTGTGCATATTTATTGTGAACAATTTTTGATCTATCAGAAAATGTCAAGATAATAAGTTGTGGTGGATCATACGAGCTATTGATATCAGGGACCTTTATTGTATATAAATGTAACAGAATTTTACTTTATTGTGTTCAGTAAAGTTTTCAGTTTATTGTCGGACCATACCGGCCATTTTGTGAGTTTGAGCCCAATATATGCAACCTGCATATATGCAACATTACTGACAACCAACTTCTAAAACATAAAATTGCATTTTAGTTTTCATGTTATTTTGCCAAATCCTCTAATCTTTCAAAATCAAATATTCAGGTGATACACCTACCTTAAAATTCAGTGTTTTGCCTGCTAACACTTATGCACAATTGTAGAAGGCACATTCTTTTTAATTTCTCTGTAAAAGCAGCTTTCTGCTGGGACTATATTCTCTGGAGGAGACACACATTGTCTCCCGTGTAGCTCCGTGTTGGATCGGTTAAATTAAGTAACTTCGACAAAAAATCATGGCATGTGGTTCGCTGTGATGGATTACTCTTCTTAATCACGTTTCAAGTCTCTACAAGTTGACTTTTGTAACGTATTGGAATGAACTAAAACCAATGACAGTCTGGAAGGTAAGAAAAACAATTCTAATATTTACCGCTCCAGGAGTATGTTTTGGAAATGGTTGGCAGTAACGTAACGAGTATGTGGGTTGTATTTATTGGGCTCAAACATGCAAAATCACCAGTATGCTCCTTTAACCAAGCTTTAGTTTGCATCAGAATGGCTTCATGTTTGACTACCAGGCTCTTCAATCTATGTTTTGGGCAGCGGGGCAGATTTTGTCAGCATTGTTCATTGGTGGGCCAGCTTTGCTCCTGCATCCCATTCCCACATTAAATCTGCAAAATTTGTGTTCCACAAAACCAGCAACTCATCAGGAATTATATTACCAGGTATTATGTTACACCTGTTAAATTACCACTAGAAAGTGCACGATGCACACTTCTATTGGGCAGTTACATGCAATCACCACTGGATGGCGATAATATGCACTTATTGCTACTAGATGGTATCAATGCAACTTTACATGGGCAATTTTGTTGCACCTAATTAAAGTAACATTTCAGTGGGGGCCAAATATTTTTTGTTTGTAAACTGGAATTTGCCTGCATGCTATTTGGATCTTAGCATAGCCTATGTATCAATAAACATTGGCTCTTTTAGATGATGAATTATTTGCTCCTGTCTTTTTATATTTCATTTTCTTATATGCATGTCAATAATAAAATTTAAGATAGAGTTAGGTGTATATTAGGCTGATTTAAATGCACTTACAACATAGCCAGAAGTATTTGTGTCTGTGCAGGTAATGATGTGTGATGGTGCTGGTGGGATTGTGGGAATAGAACGATCCTAAACACACATCGCTTTTACCTCGCTACAGCTTCACACTTGGACCATTAAAAGCATCCATCAGTCTTTTACAACACTCAACTACACAACACCAAATACATTTATATACTTCATATAATGCAGAAGCTACAGAAACCTGCACAACCGTAAGTAATAGAGTGCACAGAGTTCACACAGATCTGTAATACACAACCAGAAGCACACACTTAGCAAATAACAAGCAACACAACACACACATGCATTAGAAAGAAACTATAGCAAATATATCACCTTTCATACTGTATACACGATTCATTTCATCTGTGCCTTAAATGACAAAATTACCTAATTGTGATCCTTAAAGGATCATACTGGCAATCATGCATGTTTGCAATAAATACCATCTATGGACAACCATTTTCAAAATATACTACATTAGCTGTAAATTTCAGAACGTTTTTCCTACCTTCCAGACTGCCATTGGTTTCAGTTCAATCCAGTATGCTATTAAAATCAACTTGTAGAGAACTGAAGACTTGAAACACGCTGGAGATATATAATCCATCAGCAAACAAGATGTCTATTGGGTTTTTTTTTGCCAAAGTAACTTTATTTAACCGATCCAACACGGAGATGCATGGAAGACGATATATTTCTCTGCCAGGAAATAGAAGACGGCTTTTCCTGAGAAATTAAAATGATGACTTCTACAATTGTGCGTAAGTGTTAGAAGGTGAAACATTGAATTTGATTTTGAAAGATTATGGGATTTGAAAAAATAACAGGAAAACTAAAATACAAAAGACTATCTTTTGGAAGTTGGTTGTCAGTAACGTAGCATGTATGCGGGTTGGATATATTGGGCTCAAACACAATCATCGGAATGGTCCTTTAAGTCTGTTTTGTTGCAAAACCCCAGCCAATGGACAACAGGTTGACAACAAAAATCCCCAACATCCCACCCCTTGCACAAAATCTCACTCTCAGGTGAAGTTTATATGGATCTTAAAAGAGGTCTGATTCTTTACAATAATCTATCATTACATTCATAATAGATTATATAAATAAATCTCTAAAAATCTCGGCGATATAAGGCGTCTTTCTGTATGGCCACCTTTACTCATGAAACGCGCTCTGGCACAAAAGTCCATAAGAAGAATTTCATGCTCGGCGTATAGTGTAATTTAAAGCCCAATCACTTAAACGGACTAAGTGACAGCTATGACATGACGCCGCCATGAGCGCTGACATTTGCATAGCAAAGAGCTCCTCCATCATGTTACATTACCTGTCTTTAGAGGCTTCATGTCTTAGCCAATTAAATCCACAACAAGAAGTTTTCCACATGCCAGTCTCAGTGTGAGAGTTGCGTTCATGTGCAAACAGATGGCACACTTGAGAATGCTTCTGCAGAGTCCCTGCTGAGGCTGCTTTCAAAAGCTGTGTTCACAACAATTGGTAAGCTAATTACATGGATACAGCCACCGAAGAAATGAAAGATTATTGTAACATATTTGAATGGTTTTTTTTTTATGATTGCTGTAAAGGTGCTCATTTGTATATTTCTGTAAATCACTGTTTTAATCAGCTGAGGCTTCAAGCCATATAACCACCAGATGGGACTGAAAAGACTTTATAGGACCATACCCGTGATTTTGAATGTTTAAGCCCAGTACACATACTGTTGTTACAAGTTTCAAAACAGAAAACCATATTTTATTTTTTGTGTTTGTTTTGTGTTATTTAGCTAAATTCTCTCAAAATCAAATGTTCAGGTGACATACCAACCTTAAAATTCAATGTTTCACCTGCTAACACTGACGCACGATTATAGATTGCATGGTCATTTTAATTACTCAGTAAAAGCCGTCTTCTCCTAGGATATATTCTCTGGTGGAGATATACATTGTCTTCCTTGCAGCTCCATGTTGGACCAAGTAAATGCAGTTACTTTGATTTAAAAAAAAACAAAAAAAAAACCTTTAACAGACATAGTGTTCACTGTGATGGATTACTTATTTTACACGTTTCAAGTCTCTTCAACTTGATTTTAATAGTGTACTGGAATGAAATGAAACCAGAGGCAGGAAAGGTAGGAAAAACAATCTCAAATTTAGTCATATATTTTAGTTGTTAATAATTTAAAGCGAGGGCTTCGAACGAGGGGGTTAAACATGCTCAAACATGCTAAATCACAGTATAACCTTTTAAACTAGAGGGGGCTCAGGATGCAAACCTCCAACAAGGCCAAACGTCCTATCAGTGCTTTTCATGCCAATACAAATAATACTAGTTAAGTGCCGAAAAGTGGCAGGAAGAACCAGAATAACCATACAAACATAAAGGCAATTCAAAGTGTTTTACACAAGACAAAACACATTAAAACAACATTTGAAAGACAGTAAGAACAAGAACAATAAGGCAGTGGAGGCCTAAAGGGGAAATCTGGGCTGAGGAGGTGAATGAGCGCACCTATCCCACCCTCATTATCACCACTGAGGTGCCCTTGAGCAAGATACCTAATCCCCAAATGCTCCACTGGAGCTGCTCAATGGCCAGCAGAGATGTCTGTGTGTGTGTGTGTGTTCCTGCAAACAAGTATTCAATGCCCAGTGGAACTAACCCTGGATAAATAAGGATTAAAAAATAAATAAAACTAAATAAAGGAACATTTAAAAACAAAATCAAATAGAATAGTCTGTAGTGCAGTTACAGTGTACAATTAATTGGCCCCATAGAAAACTATGAAAAAGAGCTTGATTTCATTTTAAAGCATTTTATTAGTAATAACTTTGATCAAAACAATCAGGTGTCAACTGGTCGCTGAGATGCAAACAGGAAGTCACTCAGTGACGCAGTTCAGAGCGACTCTGAATACTTGCAGCAAAGACCATCAGAGGAATTCTTGGGTGTATAATTGATACTCTGAAATGGCTTATGATGGTCCTTCCCTTTATCAGAGACTACCTTCATCTTCATTTCTCCAGTGGTCTCAGTTGGAACACAAAGAAGTCCATTTCTTCCAGTGGTTACGCGCTGCTCCTCAGCACGCAACTCTTTCTGTCCCTGGACCTCTTTGGTAAGTGCCTGAATCTCTGTTTCTGCCTGAGACGTGGCAGCCATCTTTGGTAAAACAGGATTGGATATGTTCTCTGACCTGTCAGCCATTTCCTGGAAGTTCATATTATTCTCCTCATAATTCTCGCAGGCCTTCAGCTGAATGGTGTTTTGGTTTTTGAAAGTTTTTGTCATGTGCTCTATTTCAGCACAAAGAGCTCTCTCCCTTTCTGAGGCCTGGCGCTGCTCCTCAGCATGCAACTCTGACTGTCTCTGCAGCTGGATTTTAAGATTGTGAATTGTGTCATTCACTCCCTGCAATATACAATCTTCTTCTTGGGTGCGTTGATAGTGCAATATGTGCTTGAGCAACGCACACTTGTCCCTCTCAGAAGCCTTGAGTTGAATGGCCTTTTGGTTTTTGAGGGCTTCCTTCATGTGCTCTATTTCAGCACAAGGAGCCCTCTTCCTCTCTGAGGCCAGGCGCCGCTGCTCCTCAGCGTGCAACTCCGACTGTCTCTGCAGCTGGATTTTAAGATTGTGAATCGTGACACCCATATCCTCTTCTTGGGTGCGATGGTACAATATGCGCTTGAGCAAGGCACACTTGTCCCTCTCAGAGGCCCTGAGTTGAATGATCTTTTGGTTTTTGAGGGCTTCCTTCATGCTCTTTATTTCAGCACAAAGAGCCTTCTCCCTCTCTGAGGCTTGGTGTGGCTCCTCTGACTGCCTCTGGACCTCTTTGGTAAGTGCCTGAATCTCTGTTTCTGACTGAGACATGGTCGCCGTCTTTGGTACAACAGGGTTCGATATGTCCCTTACCATTTCCTTGAGGTTCATATTATTCTTGCATTTCTCACAGGCCTTCAGTTGAATGGTCTTTTGGTTTTCAAGGTCTTCCTTCATGTGCTCTATTTCAGCACAAAGAGCTCTCTCCCTCTCTGAAGCCTGGCGCTGCTCCTCAGCATGCAACTCTGACTGTCTCTGCAGCTGGATTTTAAGATTGTGAATCGTGACACCCATATCCTCTTCTTGGGTGCGATGGTACAATATGCGCTTGAGCAAGGCACACTTGTCCCTCTCAGAGGCCCTGAGTTGAATGATCTTTTGGTTTTTGAGGGCTTCCTTCATGCTCTTTATTTCAGCACAAAGAGCCTTCTCCCTCTCTGAGGCTTGGTGTGGCTCCTCTGACTGCCTCTGGACCTCTTTGGTAAGTGCCTGAATCTCTGTTTCTGACTGAGACATGGTCGCCGTCTTTGGTACAACAGGGTTCGATATGTCCCTTACCATTTCCTTGAGGTTCATATTATTCTTGCATTTCTCACAGGCCTTCAGTTGAATGGTCTTTTGGTTTTCAAGGTCTTCCTTCATGTGCTCTATTTCAGCACAAAGAGCTCTCTCCCTCTCTGAAGCCTGGCGCTGCTCCTCAGCATGCAACTCTGACTGTCTCTGCAGCTGGATTTTAAGATTTTGAATTGTGTCACCCATATCCTCTTCTTGGGTACGATAGTGCAATATGCACTTGAGCAAGGCACATTTGTCCCTCTCAGAGGCTTCGAGTTGAATGGTCTTTTGCTTTTTGAGGGCTTCCTTCGTGTGCTCTATTTCAACACGAAGAGCCCTCTCCCTCTCCGAGGCCTGGCGCTGCTCCTCAGCATGCAACTTTGACTGTCTCTGCAGCTGGATTTTAAGATTGTGAATTGTGACACCCATATCCTCTTCTTGGGTGCAATAGTACAATATGCGCTTGAGCAAGGCACACTTGTCCCTCTCAGAGGCCTTGAATTGAATGGTCTTTTGCTTTTTGAGGGCTTCCTTCACCTTCTTTATTTCAGCATGAAGAGTCTCCTCCTCCTCCCCTTTGCAGGCCTCAAGCTGAATGAGATTCATCTGTTTCTTGTTCATCCTCTCTATTTCTGCTTGAAGTTCTTTCTCCCTCTCATGCGTCATGGTCACCTGGTTTTTGAGGTCTTCCTTCGTGTGCTCTACTTCAGCATGAAGAGCTCTCTCCCTCAATGAAGCCTGGCGCTGCTCCTCAGCATGCAACTCTGACTGTCTCTGCAGCTGGATTTTAAGATTTTGAATTGTGTCACCCATATCCTCTTCTTGGGTACGATAGTGCAATATGCACTTGAGCAAGGCACATTTGTCCCTCTCAGAGGCTTCGAGTTGAATGGTCTTTTGCTTTTTGAGGGCTTCCTTCGTGTGCTCTATTTCAACACGAAGAGCCCTCTCCCTCTCCGAGGCCTGGCGCTGCTCCTCAGCATGCAACTTTGACTGTCTCTGCAGCTGGATTTTAAGATTGTGAATTGTGACACCCATATCCTCTTCTTGGGTGCAATAGTACAATATGCGCTTGAGCAAGGCACACTTGTCCCTCTCAGAGGCCTTGAGTTGAATGGTGTTTTGCTTTTTGAGGGCTTCCTTCACCTTCTTTATTTCAGCATGAAGAGTCTCCTCCTCCTCCTCCCCTTTGCAGGCCTCAAGCTGAATGAGATTCATCTGTTTCTTCATCCTCTCTATTTCTGCTTGAAGTTCTTTCTCCCTCTCATGCATCATGGTCACCTGGTTTTTGAGGTCTTCCTTCATGTGCTCTATTTCAGCATGAAGAGCCTTCTCCGTGTCTGAGGCCTGGTACTGCTGCTCAGCATGCAGCTCGGTCTGCCTCTGGAGCTGGGTGGTGAGATCTGGAATTATATTCTGTGCCTCAGATGTGTCAGCCATTTCTTGGTAGCCCGCATTGTCTTCTTTGTTGCTCTTTTTAAGCTCTGACGTGGACTTGAACAAGCCAAACTTCTTCATGAAGGTCCTGAAGAAACTGGACTTTGGTTTGGAGTCTTTGTGGAGGTTCACATTTGCACTGTTGCTAAGACTCTTCTGGCTCTCTGAGACCTGGTGCTGCTCCTCAGCATGCAGCTCTGTTTGCCTCTGCAGCAGGACACTAGGATCCTGGATTAGTGTCTCTGTCTTGGATACCTTATCCATCTCTTCGTTTTGTTTCTTTGTGTTTAGCATTTTGTCTTAACTCTCCGAAATACAACTACCGAATACAACAACACACACAGTACAACTGAGTTATACTGTGTATTGTATTGTGACATCATCATCCCATGATGTCATGGGATGACTGTTACTTTTGCATTTCTGGAAGGCTGTGCAGGCTTGATTCTGGTCACCATGACAACACAGCCTTTAATGTTGTGAATAAAACAAGATATTGTAGAACAGAAAAAGCACAGAGTATCACAGACAAATTAACAAATTCTTGATTGGAGTGACTGCAGATGTTTTTGCTCTCTGCTTTTTGCGCCTTTATTCCTCCTTTCTCTATGACAACAAATGTTGTAGCCATGAGCACACTAACAGAAAAGTGGCAGTGGGTCGTGATTGCTTAATTTGATCTTAAGTGGCTAATGAGCTTGTACTACTGAAAACAGTGGCTAGTGGATAGTGTTATGCTCAGGCTGTCATAAACTCCTACAGAAGATCACCATGCTGAAAATGAGGATATTTAAAATTTGCATTTCATGTGATTTCTTGTGAATGCGTGTGATTGCTACGGTGAGCAGCATGATTGTATTGCAGATATTTGAGTATTTGTTGTTTGAGCTACTTTAGGGTTTTTCCATAATAGAAGCCAAAGTAACTCATAAAATGTATAGGTCAACATAGTAAAGTTATGTAGTTAATCAATACTGAGCATGTTGAAAGTTTGCATGGTATGTAGTTCCCGATAAATCATGTTTAGTTGATTTGGAATTATAGTTATGTTTGCATTATGTAATGTATAATAGCACAAAAACGATACTTGTTATCATAATGAGCTTTAGAATAAAGTGTACATCATCATGTTATACACAGTTGATGTGTATTTAATGAGCATCCATCATTTTTAATGGAGTTTCTGCTGTAAATAGCGTCTAACCTATAAAATACATTACAGTAATTGATCCATTAGAAAATAATGTAATTTATATTTCAAAATAATTCATAAAGTATACATGTCTTGTTGGCTTAGTAGTGGATGAGATGGTGAACATGTCTGCAATATTGGTTGCAATATGTTGAACAATCTCTCAGATTCTTAACACAAAATGTCTGCTGGTTTGGGCCAATATTCAGAATGGAGGAAATGGGCGTGGCCTTTATGGATGCGTGAAGACCCAGGAAATCCAGGGAAAAACTAATTTTAACTGTATCTGTTACGGGTCCAAAGTTATGGGCCAAAAAGTATACGTGGTTATTATAGCGCCACCATCAGGCCGACCCTTGTAATTTTTGTTCTCTTAGTGGTGGATGAGATGATGAACATGTTTGCTAAGTTTGGCTGCTGTATGGTATGTGTGACAGTTATAATGAGTTTCTACTGTACACAGCATGTAAGGTATAAAATACATTACAGTGCCCATTAGAAAATAATGTAATATATAATTCATAATAATTAATAAACGCTAAATGTTATCATAATGAGATGTGACACAGTCAATTAGAGTGCAATAATGAGCAGGTACCAATTGAAATGGAAATTTTCCTGTACCTAGTATCTCAGTTATAAACTACATTACAGTCAATGGTATGCAACACACAATCATTAATATTTATTGCTCGTAAAATTTCATAAATGATATATTTTTTCATAATGAGCTGTTGCACATTTAATCAGTGACCAATATGATGCATTTTAGAAGTTGAATGAAGTTTTTAACTTTTGTTGTTTTTGAGCTATAAATACAATGTTTATCTGTGGGATTTAAACAATTATTAATAATTCATAAAGTAGAGCAAATATCAATAACACAAGAGATAGCACACTTCCTACAAAGAATTCTAGATGGAATGACATATGACTTATCTTGGTATGTTAAAACATGTAGGAGGATCAACAGGACAAACGTTAAAAAAAGTTTTTTTTTTGCAATATCCTTTTAAGTATGTAAAATTATGCAGATGTTATGAAAATGCATAACATGGCATAAAATTATACATGAATCGATGTATGAACATTGTAGCACGATGTAGATTTATGTAGCATGGACAGTATTTGCGGTATGGATGAGCAAAAAAAATTTCTTCTGAATTAATATCTATTACTCAAGATATATCCAAGTGATTTTATTCTTCTGAATGAGCATCATGTAGCTACATATTGGTGGTATTTGCTTGTTTCTACTCTTATTTGATAGTGTACAGCAGCTTCATAAATGTGACCCATCTGACTATATTGTATATTTTAATCTGCCAGATATGGATCAATATCTGGATCTGGGCTAAACTGCACCTATTGATAGTCTGTCATAGGATACCATGCCTGAATTTGTGTCTTAGTTTTTGAGAAATAACATGCCCACATCTTACAATGTTAAAGAATGTAGAAAAAAAAATCTGTATCTGGATCCAGATCTGATCAACTTTTCCTTGACCAAAGGATCACCTATTAAAAAATAAATAAATCATGGAAATTTGTCAACTGCTTTTTAATATTTTCTGCTGACAATCAGGCAAACAGAAAGATGGACAGATGGTGGAGGTAAAAATGCTCCTGTGAGCAAGTCTCAATGGCTCATTGTGCGTAAGCTGTCAGGTATTACTGTGGAATCCTGCAACAGGAAGTACTCTGACCTGCAGAGCAGCCACCATGACAAGAAACAAATTGGAGACTATCAACCCTGCTGGTTGGCCCTGACCGAAGAGCTCCTGTCCTCCTCTTCTCCTCTCTTCCTCCCTGCAGACGCCATACGCTTTCTCAGGAGGAGTGCATTAATATTCAGACAGCCTCATCGTGCTGCCCAGTGGATGCTTTAATGCATATAGATCAATAACGAGCAGGTCACTTCCCACAGCAGACCCACAGGTTCTCTGATAATGATAAAGTCATACATTATCAAGATTTCACACTAACAAGAACAAACTCACTATAATTTATTGGCATAAACAGTGTTATTCTAATATTTCAAAATACATTTAAAAAGCTTTGTAATCCAGGAGCTACCACAGTGGAGCTACCATGCTGAGTCAAATAATTAAAAGTGCATTTTTAGCATTGGAGAAAAAGGCACGGAGAACACAGAAAAGCTCACTAGTGTTCTCATCCCACTGGAGAGATTGAGTTCTTTAAGTGGTTTATTACACAGTTTCTAAAAGATGCCAGCAGTGAGACGAGGTTTTATTTCATTTTGATTACAATTTCATTTTGATTACATTAGTGTTATCTACAGCATTTACTTCATTCCATAAAGGTAAATACTGCTGTGACATGTAGCCAGTCATTTACAGTAATTAGCAGGCTGAATTGCAGAACGCTGTGCGCTTCTTATTTTAACTACAGATGAAGGAGGAAAAACAACACATACTCTTTACTACAACCATAAAAGTGAGCAAAATAACAAAAAGCATAAAATTGCATAATTGGATCTAAACTTTACCTAAATGTCTTTGAATCATGGGAGAAACTCAGAGAATCCAGAGGAAACCACAGAAACAGAAATGCTAACTGCATAGAAAATCCGTCTCAGACTCAAACCCAGGACCTTTTTGCTGTCAAGCAACAGTGCTAACCACTAATCCACTGAAAAGGTAGCCATAACCTTAAGATATCCATCCAGAAAACAAATATCACCTTTAATCCTAGAACCCTAACAAAATACCGCACTCACCTCGCTAATGAACAATTAGATAAACTTCTGAGAAAATAAAGTGGATGGATAGATGAATGGATAGATAGATAGATAGATAAAATACTTTGATTCTCATGGGGAAATTCAGGTGTCCAGTTGTCCACACATCTCTTATTAGCTATATTAGCATCTCTATATTATATGCTAATATACCTCTATATTAGCATATAAATTAAAACAATATCCAATACTAAAAAATTCTCCAATACTAAAATAATGCAATAATCCAATATTAAAAACTAAAAGAATAGCATATAATAAAAGAATAGCATATAAACAACAAGAATAGCATATTGCACAGTTATTGCACATAGTCCCGGGATGTAAACTAAAGTGGAGAAAAACATCACAGCTCTGTGTTCTGGACATTACAGCATGCTTGGTGCTGTCAGAATGTTCCCTGGCTGCTTCAGCGATCACCTCCACAGTGCAGGTTAATTACAGCGCTGTAACAGGAATATTACATCCAGACCGTGTCAGATATAAACCTGCAGGCCCTGCGGTTCTACTAGCAGGAGGAACACACAAACACAGCTCAACACACACCTTTCCTCTTCACATCACCAAAGCTTTACTGAAAAGAAAAATTTAATGCTAACAGAATTTGCCATCTTTTGGCACAGATTAGATTTGAATTGATTCTCTGCTAAATTCTTTATCTTGTATCTGTTTTATATTAAAGGATCATACCAGCGATGGTGCATGTTAAAGCCCAAAATATCCATCCTCTTCTGTGTTACGTTACTGACAACCATTTCATAAAACATTGCAGTGGTACATTTTAGAATTGTTTTTCCAACCTTCTAGACTGCCATTGGATTCAGTTCGTTCCAATACACTATAAAAAATCAACTGGTAGAGACTTGAACGCATTTGAGGTAAGTAATCCAGCACAATGAGCACGATGTCTATTAAATTTGTTGTCGAAGTAACTTTATTTAACCAATCCAACATGGAGCTACACAGGGCTTTTGCTGTGAAATTAAAACGACATGCCTGCTGCAATCGTGCGTAAGTGTTAAAAAGGCGAAACATTGAATTTTTAAGGTGAACATTTCATTTTGAAAGATTAAGGGATTTAGAAATATCAGGTAAACTAAAACATGGCTTTCTGTTTGGGAAATTGGTTATCAGTAACGTAACATGTATGCGGGTTGTATATGTTAAACATGCAAACTCACCGGTATGCTTCTTTAATTTCTGGCTGCTTTACCCACTTTAAAATGACAAATGGCTCATCTGTGATCTGTGTTGCTGCAGTTACTTGGCTGTACAGACATATTCACGAGTTTTTAGATCCACAGTTACATCAAAAGATCAGCAAAACACTTCAATGTACATGTGGGCTTATGGTGCATTCACATGCTGACAGCAGAAAAACCACTCTGCCTCCGACGGCAGCATAACGCAGTGCCAGACGGCAGACAACAACGGTAGACGCGGCATTGGTGGGATGCAATAACAAATCAATATTGGAGGATGCAATGGCGTTTCATAATTTTGTGCAATGTTTTATCAAAACAGTAAAGTTCTGGCCATTTTATACGCTCGTTTAAAGAACCGACAGAAAAGGCAAACACAGACGCATGTGGGTTCATCCCATTTTACAGGAACACAAATTGCTGGGAGAATTTCATCAGCTAATTCATGAACTGTGGATGGATGAAGAGAGATTCAGAAGATATTTCAGAATGTCGACAATTCAGCTGTCCATCTTTGACCCAAGAATATCAACAACCTGTTTGTCTTTGCAGCTGTGGTAAGCAGAAAAAGTTGAAAAATTTGAACTTTTGATGGCACATTTATAGCTTTGAATTAAACAAAAGCTGCCAGCTGCAAAAGACTACAGGTAGCAGGTGGCATAGTTATTAATTATTTTAATGAAACTGCATTTTACTACCATTTCCATCATGTAAAACTAGCCATGCTGCAGGTGATACGGCTGCACCTGCCCACTGTGCCACTTAGCAAAAATTCAGCAGCTCATGAACTTTAGGGGAATATTTATCTACCATCAGTAAACATTTTGAATGCTCATTGACTAAATATACAGGGTTTGATTGGTAAGTTCTGAGCCTGATGCCATCAATAGACAAACTGGGCCAACTTGCAGAGATTAAGCAGTTGCATAAAAATGGCTAAATGCAATAAGCCAACCATGATGATATGACCACAGCTCTGCAGAAAGGGTTCCTAAGCCTTGGAACAACATTGGAAATGATCCAAGAGATCCATGATCTGGTTGTGTACTGAATGCAGATTAACCGCAGGCATATTGCCAACAGACAGGAAGCTCCCAGGAGAAAGTTACCTCTGTTATCACAGGTCATCTGGCTATGAAGAAGGTTTCATTCTGTTGGGCTCCAAAGAGTTTTGACTTTTGATCCAAAGCCTTCTAGCCATGAATCTTTATATAAAGCTGATGCAGATAGATTCTTACAGTTTGCGACAATGGGTGAGATATTTCCAGAAGGCCAAAAATGTCTCACGAGCAGTCATGGCCTTTGTTTTTGGGGTACATTTCTAAGCAAATATCAAGAAAAACTAAGTTGAAACAATGTGTGCAGCTGAATAGTGTTCACGTTCATCAGGGTGGTGCACCTGCACAGACACACATCAGTGGTTGCCAAGGCTACGATCTATGATTGTGGCTTTGAACTAGTTCAGCATCCACTCAATTCACCTGCTTTGTTTTCCTCAGATTTTCACCTCTTTCCAAATGCAAAAAAGGCTTTAGCTGAACCCGTTTTGTCTTTGTAGATTTATTTGAAAACCAAGAAAAGATCTTCTGTAAGACTGGGATAAAACCCGTCCCACAGCATTGGCATTATGTGTCAAGCTGGAGGGAGATTTGCTTGAAAAACAAATCAATATGAAACCTCTAAGTTAGATCTACGCTCGCCTCAGAAGTTGTCAATCAAACGTCGTACTATTGAGAATGCTACCACCTCAGATGAAAAGACAATGAAAGATTCTTTTCAGGAGGATGTGTCTTTTCAAATACAAAGAGAAAGAGGTGAGAACAGCTGAGAATGAAGACTCAGAGGGCAGTGTGAGGATATGATTTGCTCTGCGATGGGGAACGAGTACACAGAGATATTCATAAAATCATTCAGCGACGGGGGAGATGAAAACATAACCTGTTGTGAGATTTACTTGTCATTAGGGTGGGCAGAGGATGAGGAACAGGTCCATGGAGACATTAGCTAATCTCTCAGGGCTGAAGTCAAGCTCTGTCCTGCCTGATGAATGTCTGTACATTAGCTCAGAGATGAGCGAGGGCAAACTGACACACACCGACAGCCACGTTTATGGAAATCAAGAACATGTGACCACGGCTGGATATTTGCCTCATAAAAATAAAATTAAAAAGTCAAGCCACAGTAGCCCAGTCATGTCATCATCTCCATTTGAAGAAATGGGGACTAAAAATAGGAAAACAACAGACCCATACTAATTTGCTAAAAATCTAAATCTTCAAACGAAGTTAGTTTGGCTTTCGATTTGAGCATATGAAGTATCAAACTGATCGATCCCCTTGAGCTGTGATGCCCTGCATGTAATCCTGAGTGGGTTTGGATCTTCCCACCATTCCCTTTCAAATGGCTCCTCAGTCAGACAGATAATCCATCTTTGATTTCCAATAATTCCTCATCACAAATCGCAAAAAAAAGAAGCATGAGGCTGGGTGTCAAGTGCTGCCGACACTGCACATCGTGGAGACTGATTAATGCAGAAAAAAAGAGTTTTCAGCAGCAAACGAGAAAAGTGAGCACTTCTGAAAGGTGTGAAAATTGACCATTTCCAGATGGTAAACAAAGATTCAGGTGGGCTTTAATTATTCTTCCTTTTTGTCTCCATTTATTGTGAGCTTTCACATGAACCCACGATGTCAATTCATGAAGCAATTTCTGCCCACGCAGTTGATCGAATGCAAACATTAGTCTGTTTCTCACTTGCTCATTTCAAACTGAATGTAAGTTAATAAAGAGAATGTTCCCTACTATTTTTAGATGATGTAAATGTCATTTGGTCTGCGTCATTCTGAAGCAGCATGTTATCTTGTTGCTAATTTGCTCTCATTGCTAAGACGGTGTATTAGGGCCACATAAGCTGGGGAAAAACAATGAGGGGGCATTATTTCGAGTTTTTAAACTCACAAATTTGCCAGTTTTAAAGCTCAAAAAAAAGTCTGTATGCTTGTCCGTATGCTGTATGTTTTAAAAGTCCATATGTGATAAAATCTTAATTTTTCCTAATTTTCCTAATTTGATTTTGCGCTAAAAGCACAAGTATTTCTTTATTGCTAAATCCAATGGAAAAGTAATAGAATAAGGTCATTACTGCAGGCATAGTCACAACATGAGACTGTTAATTGATTCCCTATTTCTCCTTATTTTTCCGAATTTAAAAAGTGGCAAATTTTCTATTTTAAAAACTCACAAATTTGCAAGTTTAAAAAGTGGCAAATTCGCTAGTTTTTAAACACAGAAAGATAAGGGGGAATCAGCACTGCCTCACATTGTGATTATGCCTGCACAGAACCTTATTAAATTATACTTTTCCAATGGATTTAGCAATAAAGAAATACTTGTGCTTTTAGAGCAAAATCGAATTATCATATGCATATAAATCATCAAACTATCAGAAGCATATGGATTTTTAAAACAAACGGCATATGGACAAGCATACAGACTTTTTTTTTCAAGTTTTAAAACTAGCAAATTTGCAAGTTTAAAAACTCGAAATAATGCCCCCCTCGTTTGGTTTTTTCTTTTTTTCCTGTCTTATACGGCCCTAATACATCGTCGTACATTGCAGCTCCACATTGCTAAATTTAAACTGGCATAATGCAGTGTTCATGAATCCAATTTATCCAATAAATACATACAAAGCAATATTCCTAGAGAGCACGCAGGTATTCTATGAAAATCATGGCCAGCACTGTCTCGCTATGTGCACTTGATATAGCTGCAGGTGCAAACTAAAATGAATTTTTATTTCCCATTATTAAAATAACAAGTTCCTAGGATTGTGCTGTCTTGGTAATAGTTTATGTGCTCTGTGTTGTTCTGCGTTCTGGTTCTTGTATTGTTATTTCATGTCTGATGAACAGCAAACTTTTTTCAGAGTAAAGGGTAGTTTTATCACTCAGGACATTTCACATGCACATTATCATCTCATTTTTGTCTTTACTGAGATTATGGCAAAATCCAGACAGAATAAAGATTTACCAAATATACATGACGTCTTCGGAAATAAATCAGAACAAGGAATTCATGCAGAAGTTGCTCGAACTGTCCAGTTTATATGTATTTCATTCTGATTATGGTGTTTACACGAAGTTTTAAAAAACTCATTTATTGCAATAATCTAAGTATAGTTAAAGTTTTAACTTCCATGTAAAGATAGAGATTTTTTTATTTTTATTTTAACACACTTTCACACTAGAACTCCTTTCTTGTCCTTCCTCATTTCTGCAGACTGATCTGCACCGCTGACCATTTTCGCCTCCTCATCAATCACGCAAACATGCAGGAACTCCCGATGACATAAGCACGCGGTGGAGAGTCACAGTCTGTTCTTGGTCAGACGTCTGCACACTCTGAGTTGCAGCATAATGACTGATGGCATAAAGACTTTTTCTTCTTACTGCCCGGGCTCATTACTAGAAGAAATGCCAAGGGCTCTGAAATATTCAGAAAGCAGAACAGATCACCTCCCTCCGGCTAACGGCACCACATATGTCACCCAGTAAGTAGCAAGACATAGAAGTCAACTTAAAAGGGCTTTTTTTTTTTTTTTTTTNTTTTTTTTTTTTTTTTTTTAATTTATTTTTTTTTTAAAACAAACATCCCAGGAAAGAACTGCACAACGGTCGCAACACAGAGTGGAGTTAAATCTGCACAGAGGGGATTTGACACCAAAACAGCGGGGAGCCGTATTCAGAGCTGTGACTTATCGTTGTTTCCACATCTTTAACACTGTGTCCACAAAGCACGACTTTCCAAAAAAAGGCATCTGCTCACAGCTGTTAAGTAGACTCAGTAGGCTAAATCCTTAGATATCCAATTTTACTGATCTACTTCAGGTAACCTGAAATAGATCAGTAAAGTTACAATCTGAAGATGTATCATTATCACACACTGAACAGCAATGATTCATAAAGCACAGTGCTGGACCTAACATGCCAATAAGAGCATATATCGTCATGTAACTCGATTCATAAACTCCTGATATCAGTGTCTTTAAAAGGTATTATGAGGTATTTCCTCATTTACATGTCAGGGAAGCCTTACATAAAACACACTGTCACGCAAAAATTAAGACGGGTTTCAAATATGGGGATGTTTGAAGCAGTAGGCTATTTGCCTCACGTGTGTTAGTGATCAATACATTTGATATGTAAGTCCACTCAGCTTATTTAAATGGTGAGTTTTGATCCAAACTCACACACATTGTAGTGGTACTGCACCTCTTCCTCAAGCCTCTTCTGCTGCTCTGTTGTCTCTCTCCATCTCTCACACATGAAACACACACACAAGTTAAAGGCGGAAATGTAAAATTTACTATAACAGCGCCACCATCAGGTCGATCATCTCTAAAATTGAATCACTTCTTCCTCTTGTCATTATCTGTCCCCCACATTTCATCCATCCATTAAGTTTTGAGATATCCTGCTAACAAACTGACAAAGAAACTCTGGCGATCACCTAAGCTCCTTTGTCAGAGGTAAACACACACACAGACACACACACACCATCTTTCCCATGCACAAGCGATCTATCGCTTGTCAATCTTTGTGTCAATCTCTTAAAGTGTGGAGCTGTAAAGCAGTGAATTTGTTTTCTTTGCCAATTTAATATGTCAGTGTGACTTTGACATCAGATGAAGCAGCAAAAAGCATGACTTGTAAATATGAAGAAGCTCATTAACACTCTGATCTTTATTGGTTTTTACCTGTGACACACCTTACAACAATACTACCTTAAGGAGACATCAGTGTGCTGATTAACATCAGGGAAGCTTTATGAATGAGCTTCAGTTACCACAGTGCTGATTTAATGCGATGCTGTGTGTATGCAGGGCCGTCGACAAGAGGGGGTAACCGGGTCAGATGACCCAGGCCCTGGACCAAAAGGGGGGTCCAAGAGAGCCCTCTTGCTGTCAAATAATTTACTATTTACTGTTCACAAATGACTATAGTTTGCCAAATATGGTCATTTGTGAACATTTTATTTAGCATATGGGAGTCAAATAAAACCTGTAAGTTGCATTTCCATATTTTTCTTGACAGANATTTTATTTAGCATATGGGAGTCAAATAAAACCTGTAAGTTGCATTTCCATATTTTTCTTGACAGAGCGATCTAAAATAATGTTCCCTGTTAAGAGGAAAATGGTTTGGTTCACCACGCAAGGCAAAGTCAAACGTTTACCTCGCTCTTAGTTGCTGCCTGTAATTCTCAAAATGAGCAGGCAGCAAAAGTCAGGTGCTCAGAAAAGAAAAGAAGAACGAAGAAGAGTAAATTAGAGCAGAGGTGCTGGGGACTTAATGGTCGTTATTTGAAAAAGACACTGGAGAGGAAGGTCCAGCTTCAGCATGTAAGCCTATGACCATGCTCATAACGGGTGGGACATATAATATTGAATTAACTTGTGATCTTGCCGTCATTTCAAAGGTAAAAGGATCCTGAAAAACATCCAATGATTAGGCTTTGTCATCGTTAATCCATTTTAGAGAAAAAAATCTCAGTAGACTGGCATCTATCCCCTTACTTATGAGCATACCGTAAATGCTCTAAAAGTGGCGGGGCCCTTTTNTTTTTTTTTTTTTTTTAACCTCAACTACAGAGAGAACCAGGCTTTTATTCGAGCCAGGTCATTATTTCTAATTTATATGTAACATCCATGCTTCTCACCAAAGTTTCCCTCTGCTGTGTTATAGTTAATTAGTTTCTTTAGTTTTCCTTTAAAACCCCGCTGAGGTTCGAATGAAAACGGCTCATGTGTTATTGTGGTTGCCTAGCAACCAGTAGTATATACAGTTTGGTAGCGACCATTTTCAACTAGATCTGAGTGTTTTTATTTTTTCTTTGCACTTTTGCTTTTGGACTTTTTGCAACTTTTGCTGGACTCTTCTATTGCAGTTATCCATTTTGGATTGGGGAGTGGGGATGGGAAATAGAAAGGATCAGGTCGGTCTGGCGAGGGGGGGCTTGGATATTGATATTGATCTTGTCCTGGGCACGACGTGCCTGTGTGTATGAATTCCACCATATTGTTTAACACAGTTAACAAACCGTAACATTTTCTATTTTTCACTTTGAAATGATTTTACGGTTACTACTTTCACAGAGTGGTGTGGCGTGAACAGTCACGGCATAGACACACTTACACAGCTGCCTTCAACCTTTTGACCCCACTCCAACAAAACGGTTTGGATGCTGCGTCTCATTGTGGTGTTTTATTTCTGCAGCACTGATGAGAACCTGAGTGGAAGACAAGGTCAGCAGCCAAACCGCCAAACTGTCCACAGAACAAAGAACAGGAAAGACAGCCCAGCAAGCAGCTTACAAGCTGCATTTTAAATCCAAATTCATGTTCAACAAGCCCTTTAAAGACTCACTATCCAGATGTGTACATCTGTGCAGACAACTACAGTATTTACAACGTTAGCACATAAATTACCAGCGAGAGTTCTAGAGTTGGTAACTGTTGGAAAAGTTTTAGGGATGCAAAGTGAAGGATTTAATGGATGCAGGTAGTATTTATTGGGCTCAAACATGCAAAACCACCAGTGTGGTCCTTTAGGGGATGCAAAGTGAAGGATATTTAGGCTGTCATTTGTCAGATCTTACATATGAAGACAGTTATTGATAACTAAACTGATAACATGCTGTTTATGTTCTATAACTGTGGTTTAAGCTTGTTTGTGAACAGTTTTCAACTTTTATAGTTTCAGGAAGAAAACAACAGAGCGGTTTGAGTGGCGGCCAGATGATTTAAATTGATCCACCGATCAGCCCAGCAGCTCTGAATTTGATAGAATAGCTGTTATACAGAGATGATTTACAGAATCTCCAGTCCAAATGTTTAGGAAATAATAGATCGACTCTGACTGAAGTGGACAAATCCCAAGAAAAATTGTGCAAAACTGTCATTTCCAAACTGGAATGCAGCAGTGTTGCCAAAGCTGTCGAATAAAATGTCTTTTGTGAGTAAGAAGAGTCAGATTAAGGATGATGTATTACCTGCTCTGCCAACTGATGAACCTGCGACATCTGCAGCAGAGTTTTGAGATTTTTGACAACCTGTTAGTGAGTTTTAGCGCTGAAAAAAACCAAATACTTCAGAGAGAAATGAGCAGCTCATTTCTTCTTCTTCTTCTAAAAAATCATATTAATTTTAAGAAATGACACACAAACAAGCAAACAAGAACTTATGACCAAATAGTGAAAGGCATGCTTATTTATAATCCTCTTCTGAAAACATTAAAATTCATGTGCCGCAATTTTAACATTTGTAAGTTTCTTGGGGAAATGAATGTCTCAGAGAAGGACATTTTTGACAACCTCAGTGATGGAAATTACTTCAAGACACATTGGCTGTTTAATAAATACCGAAAAGCTTTGAGGAGTCACTTTTATGGTGATGAATTTGAATCTGCCAATCCACTTTCCTCAGGAATCTGCCAGAGTTTAAATGAATATTTATTTAATAGCACTGTTTCATACTCGGGATCTTAAGAATGTCTGCGATCCTTAGTTACAATATCCAGTTTTTATCAAAGATCAGAAAGCGGAGATTGTTCTTTTTACACCTATCTTGATGTACATCTTGATGATAAGCTGTGTTGGAAGGTAAACATCAAGCATGTGTATCCCTTGATGCAAATGTAATAAAAAATCATCATTTAATTCAGTTTCATGGCGTATAAGCACCAGATGAGACTGATGACACTTTAAAGTAGAGCTCATACCTCCATTAAGGCCCAACATGCCTTTGACTTTGCTTTCTTTGCCAATATAAAGCTGGAATTTTACTATTATTACCATGAAATCAAATGTGAAAAAAATTATGTAAATTAACCATAAAGTGGTATTACTCCCATGATCTTCTGGGTTTATATCTGCAACTGTTGAAAATATATCAAAGCAGTTTTATTCTGCTGAATCAGCATCATCTCAGCTGCACGAAGACGTTTCAAGCCTTATTTGTTAATGTACAGCAACACCATAAATATGACTCCTGTCTCAGTATATATGGTATATATAATTGATCCAGATCAATATCTGGATCTGGGCTAAATGGCAGCCGTTGATAGCTCATCAAAGGATACACACGCTTGAGTTCTTTCATTACAAATGGTGTCTTAGTTCTGAGAAATAGGCAAAATGTTACAAAAAGCCCTGTCTTGCAATGTTATTAAAAAAAAAGAGAGAAAAAAAAATCCTGGATAAGAATCACAATCTGGATCTACCTCATAATCTAATCAACATTTCCTTGACTTTAGTCCCTTTCTACAATATTTCATTGAAATCACAAATTAAAATGACCTTGACAGACGTCTTTACAAATCTGACTATAACGTGAAAGGTTTGTTTAGATGTAACGTAGTAAACAAAGGATTATCTGTTTTTTTAGGTCATAGTCCATATTCCTACTGAGGTGTTGAACAGCTACTAATTAAGTGTCATTTTTAACTATTATTCATAAATAACTGATTTATCAGCACGGACTATGCTCGGATTGTGAATTGTGCACGTATCTGTGCTGTGAGGGTCAATAAAGGGAGAAACTGCATTGGAGCAGGGAAATTAAAAATACCTACTGTACGTCCACAGGGAAAACACACACTTCTGTTACATCAGTGAGGAAAGGGAGAAAGGTCGGCGTTTATCAGAGTCACAGTGACGCACGCAGAAACCAAAAGTGGGGACAGACCTCGCAGGAATGCATCAAAATGTCTTTTTCACGGCTCAGTGCGTCGGTGCTTAGAGGTCTGTCTGCCCCTCAGAGAGATCCTGTTTACCCAGTCGAGGTTTTTAAGGCCTGGCAGCAGATTTGATATGATAACACCAACATACAACAATTGCCCCAAGACTCAACAATGGAGATGTGGCCAGACAGCTTGTTTACAGAATGCAGGGTCAACATTCCAGCACAACCTGTTCTTCTGTTATTCACATACACACACACACAGCTAACCACACATCGTGATAGAGGCCACGAAGCAGACCCATATCTGGCCTGGGAAAGTGTTTCAATCCCCCCTGGAAGTGCTGGAGGCACAGACTGGATAAGTGGGTGGATGGATGGATGGATTTTAAATTTCTAACAATTGTGATTTTCTTGTTGCCTATTCATTTGGAATATTTTTGTACTGGCTTTAAGATCCTGAAAAGTGATTCACAAGTTCAATTTCAGAGTTTATTTTATCAGTATACTGTTGTTTCCCTTTGTTGGTAGGATTGCTATGCTAGCAAATATGAGTTAGTTATCTACGTAAATGCTCAAACAGTGGCCAGGGCCTTTATTTACCTCAACTGCAGAGAAAACCAGGCCATTATTTCTAAGTTTAAGATCTTAACCTCCTAACTTCTCACCAAAGTTTCCCTCTGCTGTGTTATAGTTAATTAGTTTCCCTAATTTTTCCTTTAAAATCCTTTGGGGTCGATGAGTGCGGTGCTGCATTGAAAACACACGTTATTTTTCTTTATTTTTAATTTTACTTTTAATAAGTCAGCGGTCCCTGCACGTAGAGACAATTTGTAATCGGCTGTTTAGGATCACATGGTGTGATGCGAAACCGAAACTCATCTGCGGCTTGCAGCATGTCTCACCGCCAATGGAAGCGCCCATAACTGCATAAAAACCACCGTCATGAGTGAGACACATTTCACAGTGTGAACATGCTGTGCAAGTAGCGCTTGTAAAGATTCATTTTCGTGCACTTAAGCCACTTTTTGACAGTGAGCGTTGACTTGCTCCTTGCAGGGGAGGGGAGGGGCTCCATGTTCACGGCTTTGTTTCATGCTAAGCCCAGTGATGCCTTCTGGCTGAAAGGACGGGGAGAGGGTTTTAAAGTCGTATGGCTTCAAATGTAGCTACTGTCATCTTGTGGCACGTATGTTACTACAAAAACTACAAAATACACTAATATTTGCCTGGAGAAGTAATGTATACACATCCGACCTTTATTTCTTCCTGCTGACCAGGCTGTCATTAGATATCGGCCGTTATTTGAGTACCGGTTTTTATTAGAGTATTTACGGTAATTCACGTTTCCCAGGTCTGCCACTGTTAGTGCAACAAACCAACAGGCATATACACGACATACATACAGTGGGGTCCAAAAGTCTGAGACTATCGTGAAAATGCTTCTATTTTGCATTCTTTTTTAATTTAATACAAGATTTTTCTTGTATTAAATTTCTTTAATACAAGAAAAATTTCTTTAATACAAGAAAATTTTGTAAGATTCAAAATTTTGAAAATTGTATTAAATATCATTTCTTGTGAAATGATAACATCACCTTAACAATTAGAGTAAAAAGTTGAATCTTTGATAAATGTTCATTAATGCAGAATATCTTAGTACTTGGTATGCCCCCTTTTGCTTTAATGACAGCATCACTCCAGCTGGTATGGACTCCACAAGTTTGTGCAAAATGTGTGTGTGTGTGTGTGTGTGTGTGTGTGTATATGTATATATATATATATGTATATATATGNAAATGTGTGTGTGTGTGTGTGTGTGTGTGTGTGTATATGTATATATATATATATGTATATATATGTATATATGTATATATGTATATATATATATATATATGTATATACATATATGTATATATATATATGTATATCTGTAATGATATTATAACCACAGCTTTTATGCTGGTCAGATTCTTATACCTATTATTTATTTTTAAGCTTTAAATATATATATATATATATGAAGAGAATTTATCGGCATGTACAAACTGACTTCTTGATGAACATAAATACACAGCCTAAAAAGTTATTTTGTCAGAAGTAAAGAAACTAAATATAAGCAGTCAAACAATAATCTAAGTAACTAAATCCCAGTTGCTGAGTCATATTAACTTTGTATGCAAGTTAACTTCAGCCTGATGAGGAAACTAACAGACTTACAAAGAGACCAGATGGTTCATGAACTGCGAAGGCATCAATCACAGAAACTGAAAATGAATAAATGCAGCAAGAGACAAAAAATCGTGACAATCATGACAACAAATGCCACAACGTGGCAGACATGCCAATCAGTCGAGGAAACGCGGTCAAAAGTTGAAGCTGAGGTAAAAACCGCGTCTGAGGTCGTCATCCTGTCAAAACCACACCTGAGAAGCAAAGTGTCACATTGGACAGCTGCTTATAGGAACTCGTCGGAATGACGGCACAGATTTTACTGCCTCATAAAAGATATCAGAAAAGTACAAGCATTAGGGTCATTTAATTACAGAATGGATCACACCATTCTTACCCACTCAGTATTCATGAGCATAGATTGAAAAACAGCAGAAAACTGAAATTTTCTTTTATTGAATCCAGCAACTAGTGATAAAATATGTGACAATAACACATTGTACGACCTGGGGCAAAGGTCAAGGAGAATGAAAAGCCTGAGGCAGGTGAGCAGAAGTCAGTTCAGGCTGAATTACACACCAGATAGTATCTCCTTTTCTTAAGTGTCTATGGACTATTAATCAGAAGACTCAGATATACTTTTTGTAAATAGTTTTCTACTTGTTGAATATGTTTTGTGTTGTTTCTGCCTGCAAGGTTTTGCAGAATAAAACCCTTCACTCGATCTGTGGCTTCACCTGTATTATTACCAATTTTTGATAACTGAGAACTGTTTAAAGCATGAGCAGAGGAAATCCATGTGTGAAAGCAGCATTTAAGAGGAAATCATGCTCTCAAACTGATAAATGATGCTCTCGAATTATGGCAGGAAAAGAACGCCATAATTCCAGGTCATAGTAATCAAATTTATATGTTGGATTAAAACAACCAAAAAAAAAAAAAAAAAAANAAAAAAAAAAAAAAAAAAAAATCCACAAGTAATGCACAGTTGCACTGATATAAGCTGAATTTAAAAAATAAACTGAATGTTTAAAAAAACAAACAAAAAAAAACCTATTTCCTAATGAAACCCCTTTTGTTTGTGAATAATTTGCCACAACAACCAAATTTCCTGATTCTCTGTAGAAATGTCAGAGTCATCTACGAAACCACCAGGGGACGCTTCAGGTACCACTGGTGGCACACATCACAATTTGAGAACCACAGTTTTACCTATAACAGGCCTAAGTTAGAATATACAGGTGTGATCATTGCACTCTAAATACAACCAACTTCATGCAGCAACCTCATAAATGTTTGATTTTGATGTGATCTCATTGAATCTTACAGATTTACAGCCTATTAAAGACAAACACAAATATCTCACAAATCTCTTAACCAACGCTAAAAAAAACAAAAAAACAAACATGAATGGAACAGGAATGGATTTTTTTTTCTTTTTTTTTTTTTTTNTTTTTTTTTTTTTTGTTTTACCTCCGATATCCGGCCGCAGTTTCTTATCATATTCTCTCAGCAGGTTGTTGAGTATTTCCGTGGCGTCGGTTTCTTGGGATTTAGGAGCCAACATTTGGTTCACGGTCACATCCTCATAGTCCTCTTCGTACTCGATTGTTTGGGAGCTTCAAGGGGAAAATAAAGTGAGGTGAATGGAAACGGCAGAGAGCTAAACACAGACTTGAAGTGATGGTAAAGATAAGTTAGATGGCTGACAGGCTTTATTTTCTGAAGCAAATCGGGGCGTAATTGCTGCTAATTGAGCAATATGTTTGATTGCATGTTGGAGAGGTCGAATCAAATAAAAGGCAGGATGGAATTAAGTGAAGAAGACTTGGGAGTTTGTGGAGGATTTGAGACAAAAGCACCATATTTAGTGTCATCTATCTGGAGCTTAATTATCCAAACACGTAAACTAGGCGCCACGCAGAAAGTTTAGTGCGCATTTGGAGAGGTTAAGTTTCGCGACTCATCTGACGTCTCCAAAACAGAACGCGTGATAATTCCCCACTGTTTAAATAAAACTGCGCCACTTACCAGGTGTGGAAAACGGACAGAAGTAAGACATAAGCCAGTGGTTTGGATGACATGTTGGTGGTAGATGAGCCGCGTCACGGAGCTGTGCGTGTCCGTGTCTGGACACGACGGTCACTGCTGCTCCTCAGAATCTCCCGCGAAGGAAAAGCGCTTCATAGTTTGTAATCCAGCATGAATGAAATATATCATCGCGACGGGACAGGTGTCAGAAGCTCTAGAATCCTCCTTCGTTGGAGTTTTGAGAGGATGGAGCAGCTTGTGTTTGGATGCTGGATTTGCAGACGCTGCTGCTTTACGCAGGTGCGCGCAGTCTGAGTCCTCCTCTTGAGAAACCTAATTCATCCAAAACTCCTCCAGGAGTGAAAGTCTGCGTCACTCCACTCTCTTAAAGAAAACTTCACACCTCCCATACTGAAACTTTCACCTGGCTGGGAAAAGACTTGCAGGTTATTGCAGGGTTTTGTTTTTTCTTTTCCCCTACAAGTTCATTTGAGCATGTGCCAAATGTAGAATGTTGTAAGGCAGTTTAAACAGAAAGAAAGAAAGAGTCAAGTATGTATTACATTCAGTCCAAATGTAGCCTATAGAGGAAACACCATGATCATAAAATTTGAACAATTCCAAATAGGTGTCATTAAAGCCATTTTAGATTTGATGCCAATTATTTGTACTTACTGTATGTGTCTGTTACATTGCCAAAAAGTATTTCCTGATTTCATTTTTGCATATTTTTCACACTTAAAGGACCATACCACCCATTTTGCATGTTTGAGCCTAATATATTCAATTTTCATACATGNCACTTAAAGGACCATACCACCCATTTTGCATGTTTGAGCCTAATATATTCAATTTTCATACATGTCATACATGACAATCATTTCCCAAAGCATACTACTGGAATGGTGAAATTTTTTTTTTAAACATTTTTCCTACCTTCCATTGGTTTCAGTTCATTCTAGAACGCTATTAAAATCAACTTATTGATACTTGAAAGTAATACTTGATAAGTAATCCATCATCGCCAACAAGATGTGTATTCAGGGTTTTTTTTCCCCAAAGTTTCGTAATTTTAGCATTTATGTGCAATGAAAAGCAGTAAATGTATGTCTCCACCAGGGAATATAGTCCCAAATGAAGAACAAGTTTATCGAAAAATTAAATGACCATGACTTCATAAGTAACTATTAGCAGGAGAAATATCGATTTTTAAGGTGGGTGTATCGCTTGAACATTTGATTTTGAAAGATTAAGAGATTTTGCAAAATATTAGGAAAGCTGAAATATGGTTTTATCCTTTGGGAAATTATTGTTAGTAGTGAAACATGTATGAAAATTGAATATATTAGGCTAAAACATGCAAAATGGTGGTATGGTCCTTTAACCCCTTTTTTAAATTAGAATTTCATTATTGAAGAAAAAAAAGTTTCTCGACACCTATATTATTATTTTTATTATATGTGAAAAATAATTTATTAAATTATATTATATTACATATAATTTAATAAACTTAATAACTAATATAAACTTAACTATTTGTGCCACTTTTAGTAGCAATAACATCAACAAATGCTTCTGATAACTGGAGATAAAGTCTCTCATCACTTTGGAGGAGTTTTGTTCTGCTCTTCTCTGCAGAACGCTTTAATTCAGCCACACTGGAGGGTTTTCGACCATGAACTGCCTGTTTAAGGTCCTGCCACAGCATCTCAATGGGTTCAAGTCAGGACTTTGATTTGGCCACTCCAAGACCTTCATTTTTATTTATTTATTTAGTTAGTTTAGTTTAGTTTAGTTTTTTCAGAGGCAGACTTGCTCTTGTGCTTTGGATCGTTATCTTGCTTCATAAACCCAATTATGCTTGAGTTTCAGATCTCAGACTGATGACTGGATATTCTCCTTCAGGATTTTCTGGCAGAAAGCAGAATTTGTGGTTCTGTCAATTATGGCAAGTCATCCAGGCCCTTCACCATCACACTACCACCACCATATTTGGCTGTTGCTATGATGATCTGATTGTGGAATGCTGTGTCAGCTTTACACCAGATGTAAGAGGTCCATGTCTTCCAAAAACTTTCACTTTCTACTCATCAGTCCACATAATATGATCCCTAAAGGCTGGAGGGTCATCATGGGTTTTTTGGCAAATCTGAGCCAAGTCTTTATGTTCCTCTTGCAGTGGTTTTCGCCTTGAAACTCTTCTGTGGTTTCCATTTTAACCCCGCCTCTTTCTAATGGTGGAATCATGAACGCTGACTTTACCTGCAGCGAGCGATGCCTGCAGCTTCTTAGATGTTCATCTGTGACTTCCTGGATGAGTCGTCAATGTGTTCTTGGAGAAATTTTGGTTTCCCTGTGGAGATAACGTCTCTCACTGTGGTTTGCTGGAGTCCCAGAACCTTAGAAATGAATTTGTAACCCTTTCTAGACTGATATATTTAAATAACTTCCTTTCTCATCTGGAGTTTCTTTTGATTTGGGCATCATGTGACGCTGGCTGAGACCTCTTAGCTACATCACATTGCTGCAAAGTTTCTATTTAAGTGATGTTTAGATTCAACAGGGCTGAAGGAATCAAACTAGTCTATTTGAGCCCAATTATCTATTAAATTTGATTACTTGGTTGACTGAGTAACTACGGGAGGAAATTACTGTTTCACGTGAGTGATACAGGTGTGAGATATTTTTTTTCTTTCAGTAAATGAAATGATCATTTAAAAACTGTTTTGTGCTTACTGTCTTTGTCTTATGTTAGATTTTGTTTGAAGATCTGACATGATTAAGTGTGACAAATATGAAAAAATAGAAGAAATCAGAAAGGGGCAAATACTTTTTCACAGCACTGATGCTCAATTTGTTCCTCTTTTGATGATGCAAACAATGATGTCATGATTTTGCCATCCATCCATCCATCCATCCATCCATCCATCCATCCCAGAAGAAACCATACAGACATGGGGAGAACTTTTAACCTCCACATTGAAAGGCCCCTGCTGGATTCAAACCAAGGACCTTCCTGCTATGAGGTGACAGTGACCGCATCATCACCATTTAGCAACACATAGATGATTTTTTTAAGCTCTGTCTTGTGTTTGAAAGCTCACACATCAAAGTGTTGATATTTCGTGTATAACTTCATACATGTGCTATGACCAACCTCTGCAACAGCTTTTGTGATTGTGATAAAGTTACTTGAGAATTAGAGTTGTCTTCCTCTGAGTGTTTTTATTGTCTCCTCCCTGTACCAAACATCGGTGTTTTCAAAGGACAAACACTTTTAATAAAACTCATACCATCTTTGGAGACATCCTCCGTGAGAAGTGAACATTGTGTTGATATGCAGCGAGTCGAGTGAAGAGCAAGAAATAACAATGGCCTCTATGTTAGATATATGAGGGACTCCTTCATTGCCGTTATGACTTGAGGTGCTTTTGTTCCTCTCGGCAACACATATAAAGGCTGAGATCATGGCCCTTCTTGGCTATCATTTCAAATGAATGGACATCCCCTGGGAAATGTCGGCTGAGGCCAGATGGAACGCTTGGTCACCAAGAGAAAAAAAAAAGGCAGCAGCAATTTCTCTCTCTGTTGTCTGCACTGACATGGATTCTTCAATGGTAGAAACTCCTGATGTAAAACAATTCTTCACTGGCTTCCAGGTCAAAGTGCATCTCATAAATATTGGTTATTTTGCTTTAATGCTCTAGGGTGTCAAATATATTTCTAGAAGATTCTTCATTCTTGAAAAAAAAAAATCAACCTAAACGAACTGAGCAAAAATAGTGTCAATTTATTGTCGGTTTTCTACTTGATCCAAGGAAAGTCTCCAAAAATCAGCAAAGAATGTGTCATTGTGACTTTAAAATCCAGTGTTAATGGTACCAAACAACTGAAATATAAATCAGCTGTTTACAGATGAAAATCTGTTTATCTCAATCAACAGCTCTATCCTAAATGTGAAACATGAAATGACTTCCTTTCATTAATTCTCAGTGCTGATGTGGACTTTAGCTATTTTAGCTTTACCATTAAAAAAAAAGGCACATGGAAAACAAGGCACCGCTGGCTTTAAGGTTGAATAAGCTTTATGTAGTTTAACAGAGTGGGATCTGCTCATGTCCGTCTGTCTGTGAGGTTTCTGTGAAGCTGACTGCTGTCATCCTCTGCTGGTTAAAAAGAGAAATGCAGACAGTTTAGACAGAACAAATTCACTGCAAAATGTCATATCATCATTTAATTCCCATAAAGTCCCTGTTTTAAATGACAGCTTTTATCAGTCATAAAACGGAAAGAGAAGTGAACAAAACTGCAACAATTCCAAATTTGCATATTTGAGTGTAAATCATGTCATGCAGAGAAAATAATTTACTGCCTCACATTTCCCTTTTATTTATAAGCCACTTAAATCAACCTCACATTAATATAAGAGCAGAATGCAGGTTTATAAGGATCATTTCAGCATAAATACCCTTAAATTACCCTTAACATACCCAATTACACTTAGTACGGAGTACACTTTAATTTTTACTATGACATTTTGAAGGCAATTTGGGGTTGGGGGGGGAGTTAACTAGGCATAAGTGGGCAAAAGAAGAATGATGTTATGATATAGAGCTAAGCTTGACTATGCAGAATGCTTGCACTGAAGACCATGCCAGTTGAACAATATGTCACAAGGGGCCGACTTCAAGCATAGATGTGTATAAGACAAGAGTTCTCCAAGATATATATTATGATTTCAAGGCTTAAAGGACAATAAAGGACGATTTGGCATGTTTGAGTCCAATAAATACAACCCACATACATGTTACGTGACTGCTAACCATTTTCCAAAACACACTACAGGAATAGTAATTTTTTTTTTTTCCTACCTTCCAGATTACCATTGGTTTCAGTTCATTCCAATACCCTGTTAAAATCAACTTTAGAGACTTGAAACGTGCTTGAGATAAATAATCCATCACGGTTAAACACTGTATTAAGTTTTTGGTCAACGTTGCTTAATTTAACCGCTCCAACACAGAGCTGCATAGAAGACGATATATGTCTCCGCCAGGGAATGTAGTCTCAGGAGAAAACAGTTTTACCAAGAAATTAAAAATGACTGTTACTTCTATATATTTGGACATGCATTTTGAATTTTAAGGTGTATCACCCAAACATTTGATTTTGAAACATTAGGGGTTTGGAAAAATTAAAAAAACTAAAATATGGCTTTATGTTTTGGAAATTGGTTGCTAGCGTGTATGTGGATAGTACTGATTAGTCTTAAACAGGCAAAATTGCCATCGCTGCTTGTTTTTATTCCACATTTTAGAACCCATTTTCAGTCATTTTCATATTGGTTACCAGTGCTGATTTCAAAGTTTTAGGACATGATTGGATCTTGAGCAAGTCACATCTTTTAACCTGCCCATGTGGTCCCTTCAGGCTTTAAAAAGTGCTGTAAAATTAAAAACAAGCAGTGATGATGGCCAAGCTTTGTTGTTTTGCACTATGAAACGTTTATTGTAAAACTGCAGCTGATCTGCATCAACTTTCAAACAACTTCTACGACTCCCTTTATAGGTTTGTTTTTTATGTAATAACCTCTCTTATTTTTTTCTTGTTCTTCCTTTTACGATGCTTCTTTCATTTGGTATTTTTTATATTTCTCACAGATTTTATTACTTTGATGTTGAATTTATGTGGTTTTATCCTGCATAAGTGGTTTTGTAGAATAGTGCTATATAAATTTAAAACAAAAAAAAAAAAAGCCATGATTACTCACAAACAAGTCAAGGATTGAATTCAAGGTCACCCACTGATTTAACACGTTTAGAATTTACTCCTCTTAAAAATGAAATGAGAGATGAATTGATGATATAACAGATTTTGCTAATAACTCAAAATAAAGACTTATTTCAGTGGTTCTCAAACTGTATTGCATGTCCTCTCTGGAGGACATAGAGGTATTACAGGGTGGGGAGGGGGTGTGGTTTAGGGATGGCACATGTGACCTGGAAGAGGAGTTTCATGTGGACATGAAAGACTCAATCAAAAAAAAAAAAAAANAAAAAAAAAAAAAAGACAAAGAAGGGCAAATATCGTGTGAGGAAGAATGTTCAATAACCAAATGAATAATTTATTCTAAAATCAGTCTTCTTTCTAGATGTTTTCTAGCTTTTTAGTAGAATATTTGTAGAATTTTGCTAGATATTTTTCTAGAGTTTATGAGCTTTTCTGATGTCCATGAAGGTTCTGAGTCAACGAAGTCATTGGATTGTTTCTCTAGTCTTTCAGGGCCTGATTACAAGTCAAGTAGCCTCGAGCCACACAAGATTCCCTCATTTTAGAGCTTTTTCTATAATTTTTTTCTATAATAATTTATTTTAAAAATTTTACAGACTTTCTCTAGAAACTATGAAGATTATTATGATTTTTTTTTTTAGAATTAATTAGAATACCACGAACATTCTAGAATTTATATTTTAAAAATTGGTTGTTTATATATGTATATATTTTTAAAGATTTATGGTCGCCCCTCATATTTTTGATCAGTTCTTTTTGTAGAACCAGAAAATTTCTAAAACAAGTAGAAAATCAGCACGTTGATCAGAAATTTCCACTCATTTCACAATTATAATCCAAAGTAAATAGCAAAACTCCAGATGCGGACCTCTGAGGGGGTGACACCCTGTGCGCCATAGCCGCCATAGCATAGAGCCATAGACGGCACTGTACTGTGATTGATGTCATTTGGTGGCATCCGCGGCGGCTTAATTTAGTGGCGAGTATGGCTGTGCTGAATGTGAAAAGCAACTTAAATGGAGCTAAATCCTTCACAAACAGATGTGAGCCAGATGTTACCACCACAGAGACCCTCAAGATGGATTTAACGTTCCAACTAGAAGCTGCGTGATCTGGATGTGCGTGTGTATAATCAAAAGAGTAACAGCACATGCCGACTGTTGTTCCATCAAGCTTAAGCTGTGTTTTATCACGTTTACTGTAGAAATGTACGTTAATATGTACTGCATATGCATGTATCTACCATATTAATCTATCTCTATGCATGTAGAACTTCAGGACAAAATTCCAGCAGCACTCAGCATTATGAAACAGGAAAAGCCATGACATGTACTGAAGCTTTGTTACCATTCATATTTTTTGATGCACTTTTAACAGGAGACAGACTGTGTGAGGCTTTATTTAGATGCATAATAAGATAACATAAAACTCAAGTTTCTACTAGTGGCACAGAGCCTCACACTGGGCGTCCGCACAGGCTATTTTTACAGAAAATTAAAAATAATAATAATAATAATAATAATAATCAGGCAGAAAGCACCCTGCCTCCAAACAGGAAAGGGCGGAGCTAAACTAATCACAGAATATAGTCATTATAGAAAAAAGACTATTGCCAGAAGATCATTACAATAAACAGAAGTCATTATTTATGTGAGTGTTATTTATTGCTTCACATAATTGCCTTTAAAGAACAGCCCGTACCTACAATCACGGTAAACTAATAATACAACAGCCGTGCTCCATAGTTAAAGTGACAGCCCACGTTGAACAAACTAACATTATAAATCATTCACCTTTAATCTAAAGCGGCATTAGGATTGAACTGAAATTGTTTAGTTTTGGGGTAAACTTTGTGGAGATTGCATAACTAACTCTGCTGAAGTGAGTTTAGTACACGAAGCCTTTGCAAAGGGTGAAATGTAAAAAGCTTCTCTTAAAGGATCATACCAGCGATCGAGCCCAATATATACAATCTGTATACATGTTACGTTACTGACAACCATTTCCCAAAATATATGACTTAAGATGTGAATTTTAGAATTGTTTTTCCTACCTTCCAGACTGCCATTGGTTTCAGTTAGTTCCAGTACACTATTAAAATCCACTTGTAGAGACTTGAAACATGCTTCACAATATGTATTCCATCACAGCAAACAACATGTATATTAGTGTTTTTTTTTGTTTTTTTTTTTGCCAAAGTAGCTTAATTTAACAGATCCAAAACAGAGCTATACACGGAAGATAATGTATGTCAGGAAATATAGTTCCAGAAGTAGACGGCTTATACTGAGAAATCAAACTGAGCTTCCCTTCTACAATCATGCATAAGTGTTACAAGGTGAAATATTGAATTTTAAGTTGGGTGCATCACCTGAACATTTAATTTCAAAAGATTAGGGGATTTGAAAAATAACAGGAAACCTAAACTACGGTTTTATGTTTTGTAGATTGGTTATCAGTAACGTAACATGTATGTGGGTTTTATATATTAGGCACAAACATGCATGATCGCTGGTATGGTCCTTTTAGGCATTTTCATACAAACATAATTTAGTGTAATTGAATCGGACTTGGGAACACTTTCCCCCTTGGTACGATTTGTTTGGGCAGATCTGAACACAGCAATCGCAATCAGGCATGAACCAAAAAACCGCAAAACCCTCAAAAAACCCTTTTGAGGAAGTGGTCTCAGTCTGGTCCCAAATGGAGTTATTTTCCATTCATTAATAAAGAGCATTTATCAATTTGACAGCATGATTTCCCCCTACTGGCAATCATGCATGTTTGAGCCCAGTACCTGCATACATGCAGCTCCGTGTTGGATCAGTTAAATAAAGTTACTTCGACAAAAAACTTAATAAACATGTTGTTTGCTGTGATGGATTACGTATCTCAAGTATATTTCAATTCTTTACAAGTTGATTTTAATAGAGTACTGGAATAAATGAACTGAAACCAATAGCAGTCTGGAAGGTAAGGGGAAAAAAAAAGCCTAAAATTTATCACTAATGTACTAATATATCAATACCACTAATACAGTATATTTTGGGAAATGGTTATCAGTAATATGTGTATAAGGATTGTATATATATTGGGCCCAAACATGCCCGATTGCCGGTATGATCCTTTAATTCCTAACACATGAAGCTAACCTTACATCTTCAGATTAACATGTTGAATGTTAGCATATTGTATGTGCTCAGTTTGTGTTCTATTCTCCTGTTCAGCTGTGTGAAGTCATCTTTGCAGAATGTGAAGCAATATGCAATTTTCAAGATGTCTTGAAGTATATTCATATTCAGCTGCTCACACAGTTGTTTTGTTTGGCCCAAGTGACGACTTTAACTAGAAATTTATACCAATTCCGTTGTTGTCCCAGGTTACTGCAGTAACTTCGTCCTGTTTAATGCTGCGTTCCAGTCCCAGTGGGAAGTGGGAATTTCCCAGTCGGAATTTCTGACTTCCGATCTCAAACCATTCCAGCCAAATGTAAACAAAAAAAGCATGGCAAAATGCCAATAAATACTGTAAGATTAAATTAATTTAGTAATAAATGCTAATTAAAGTTAGATTATAGGACTGTTTGGTTGGATTGTGTTAATATCGCCCACTGTGAGTAGTATCACAGTGAGTATTAAACATTTGTGCAGAGAAGTAATATTCTGAAATTATTTACACTTGCGTATCATGGCAAACAGTTATTATACACTATAGATAGTAACTTGGCAATATATTTTGACCTTTTTATTTCAATGTCATGCAAGAAAAAATACTTTATTTGCCTNGTAACTTGGCAATATATTTTGACCTTTTTATTTCAATGTCATGCAAGAAAAAATACTTTATTTGCCTTTTAGCTGATTTCCATTCACAAAGCTCGCTTCCACGGGCGCTGCCATGTTGAGTGATGTCATACTTGTGAAGTCAGGGTAGATAATTTTAGTCCTCGTTTCCCAGTTGGAGCTCCGACTTCAAATGCCATTCCAACGCATTTTTCTAAGTAGGAGGTTGGAAGAATCTGCATTTGGAGGTAGCTGGAACACAGCATTAATTCTCTCATTTCTGCCCCCAGATATTTCTGACCAATCAGACGAGCAACTGTTCTCACATGGCTTTTGGGTTCCCTAAAAAGAATTCTGCATGAAACCAAACAACACCAAGGGTAAATACAACAAAAGTAACAGCTCAGGTTGTTACTTTTGTTGTATTTATTAAAAAACAGACAGGTTTGAAAAAAAAAATCTTAATTGGAAATACCATTAAGATGTAGGGCTTAGCTATTCAATGACAAATACATATTAATATATTTGACCTCATTATTTTTGCTTTGAAGTGACAGCAGTCAAAATGCAACAGCATGTTCGCCGTGGTGTTTTTACGTCTCTCTAACAAGCTGAAAGGTTCACATCATTTTTTTTTTTTTTATCTACAGCAACTACTCAGTATTATAACAAAAAAGTTATTCTGCTCAATGCATCCAAATATGTATCAAGAATATTTGCAAGTTGTCATCAAAGCTTATAGAAACAACAAAATTATCTAAAAAATTAAACCTGAAAAAAAAAGCATCATATATTCTGTCCAAGCTGCTAAAGCTCAAGCGGTTCTGCTCATTTCTCAATATTCAGTCAATGAAGCACTAGACTAACACAGAGTTGCTGTATGCGCATAACATAGAAGCTAAACTTACAGGCTTAGTGGTGCTTTTCTAAAAGCAGGGCATATATACACGTTCCTCCAGCTACAACCATACGTACATACATACATAGATGATTCTCAACGTGGTTACCTGGCAACAGAAGCCACCACTGTCAGCTTCAAATCTGTCCCCAATTAACCTTTTACATAAACAAATAAAATAATATTTAGAGAACAAGGAAAACAATCTAATGCTAGTCATAACACAGGCATTTGGGAAAAAAAAAAAAAAAAGATTTGCAGGAGATTTCAGTGCATTCATAATGAGTTATCACACTCTGAAGGCAACGCATTTAGCATGGCTGTTTTTCTGCTTTTAACAAGGAAGCAAATTTCCATGTCTGAGCCCAGCGTCGCAGCTCTGAACCTCTGGCCCATTTGTACAAAGTAAGGAATACAAAGGTACAAGCCGGTTTGGAGTAATAGTACAGTAAAAATGTTGTTTTGCATAACATTTGGACTTGCCGCAATTCTCAACACTATCTAGAATTCAGAGAATAAATTAAAATGCAGAAACTTGGTGGAAATTCGCAGAAACTAATCAGTGACTGGAGTTGTAATGTAAGATGCAGCCAGCCATCTTTAAGAGAAGCTGGATAATACAAACTCAAGGCAAACTTTTTCTAGCTATGGACATGCGCTGAAATAAAAACTAAAAAAGCACATCTACTCTATAGAAGACTGTGTCCTTGCTTATGTTCCAGTTCTGAAATCCTAGTGTTTGCAAGGATGATGGCACTCATACGGAGGTTACATGGCTCCTTTAATCACCGGTTCCCTGTTGAGATAAGTTGCCCAGTACACCAGGTTGAATGTTCCAAACAACACGGGAAACACTATCCTGGACATCTTGTCAATCTTGCTCACACTGTTGTAAGTCTTTTTGGGGTCTGCAGCCTTGGTTTCAGAGGGCTTGAGCTGGACAGCCGTGCTGTTTGAGATAGTGGAGATGGATGCATCCTTGGTGAGGTTGGTGGTGTAATTCACACCAGTGGAACACGTGTTGTTTGGCTTCTTAGACAAAGCCAAAGGGTCCTTCTTCTGTGGAGTGAAACAAATTCATTTATTGTAAATCAGCTGTGCATTTGTAGAATATTCTAAATCAGGTATTTCAGCAGCCCTACACTTATACATGAGGAGAGCAATAAAAGCATGCCAGTAAATGAAGAAGTTGGAGGGCAATGTTCTCAGAAAATAAGAACCTGACATTATGCCATGACACTGGTACTACTATTCTTTTCATTAGAAAAGCCATTTTCTATGGAAAACCAGAGTTCTTTTTAAATCAACTTGAATGTTCAAACCACAGGCACAATCATCTATCTCTTCCCAAACCAAACACAAGAGACGCAGTTCTGTGCAAAGCCTCATCTGACTGGAACTCATCACCATTTCATATTAAGCACATTAAGAACAGGAAAAGTTTCAAAATACAAGTGAAACACTTCCTGCAGGAAATCAGCTGATGTTATTGATTTGTAACCAACTTTTGAGCTGATTTCATGTATCATTTTATCTAGGGATTTTATGTATTTATTGCCAAATGATTAAATAAAAATATTAAATATTAATTAATTAAATATTAAAAATTAAATATTAACTCAAATGTTTAATGGTGTTTAAAGTTACATAATATCTTGTTTAATTTGTATATATTATGTCTGTTTGGCTTATTTGTTTTCTTATGTATGTATTTATATGTATTGATGGATCCCAAGAAGTCTAGCAGCATTTGCAGAAGCTAATAGGGATCCAATAAACAAACACTGGCACATTTATCATTTGTTAAGTTCATTTCTTAATTTATTATCATATCTGGAACAGTGTTGGTCCTGGTATATTTGGTGCTCTTGGTGACTGTAAACCCATAGCGACCCCCAATAAACCTCCACCACCTCACCCCTGATGTTATTTATTTTTATTTTAGAAGCCTATTTCAGTTTACTTTTACTCCTAACTAAATTTAAGAAAAATAAAAATGTAACACAGGGTGTGCTGGGATAGCCCCCCCTTAACAGGACAAGCAGGTATAGAAAATGGATGGATGGATGGAACACAGGGTGTGTTTATATTTAGCACCTTTTGAATAGAAAAGTACTACTCAGAGTGCTTCTTCTTCTTCTTCTTTTCCTTTCGGCTTTCCCTTCAGGGGTCACCACAGCGAATCATCTGCCTCCATCTAACCCTATCCTCTGCCTCCTCTTCTCTCACACCAACTAACTTCATGTCCTCTTTCACTACATCCATAAATCTCCTCTTTGGTCTTCCTCTAGGCCTCCTGCCTGGCAGTTCCAACCTCAGCATCCACTACTCAGAGTGCTTATAGAGTGGAAAAGAAATACTAGGAGCACCCTCAGAAAAAACAACAGCAGAGACAGACCACTTTTTGTAACTATAGCAATGCCAACTCCGCTATAATTTACAGGTTGCTCGCTAGATAACTTTAGCTTTAGCTTCTGAGATGGACAGTGTTATGAAAAGTGCTCACACAGAGATGCTTTGGGTCTGTTAATTCTTGATTGGAGCAGCAAGGGGATTTCAGTAATCTTGCCCAGGATCTCCTGTTTGACATGTCAGGTCCAAAGTCTACTTCAGGACCTAAATATAGGTCCTCAGAGCAGTCAAGTACCTTTTTTCTTAAGGTAACAGAGTAATTTCAATTTGGAAAAGCTCTCCGCTCCAAACTGGAAGCACGTTTTGAAAGGTGGATTAGTCAAGTCAGTTTTATTTATATAGCCCAATATCACATACAATGTCTGAAAGGACTTTTCAGGCCCATGCATCAGCGGTTCCCAACCCAGACCAAACTCTAAGATGAGGAAAAAGTCTCTCTAAAAAACAAAAAAAACCCTTGTAAAGAAAAAATAGAAGCAACCTCCAGAGAGGTAATTCAAAGAGAGATTCCCTCTCCTCAAATGGTCAGGTGTGCAAGAGGAGCCACAGGTGAAGAAACAGGCAAATTACAAAGACAAAAAGAAAAAAAAAGAAGCATTACAAGAAGATATAAAACAGCAAATAAGCCATGATCCAGTGAGGGGATCCACAAAAATGTTATCAATCTGAAATCATAATGCAAAAAAAACTAAAATATGGTTTTACATTTTGAAGAATGATTGGTGGTAATGATTGGCTGTAATGTGTTATTTATTTGGGTTTAAACATGCAAAACCAATGGTCCTTTAAGACTGCAGTTATGATTGCGTGCTACATAGTATAAAACCGAATTGACACGATTCCTTGTTTGAGGAAGATGCAGCTATTTACTCTTGTTGCCTTTGCATTTACACACTGAGATACCATGCACTCAACTCCACCTGTTTCACACGTGCACACACACACACACACACACACAAACACACATACATACACACTTCACACACCTTGGGTTGCTGAGCCTCCATAGCCTTTTTTCCGTCCCAGGCCCAGCTCCTCTTGGTGAAGTAGTTGACTGTAGCAAACTCGATGAGGGCGGAGAAGACGAAGGCGTAGCACACAGCGATGAACCAGTCCATGGCCGTGGCATAAGCCACTTTCGGCAAGGAGTTCCGAGCGCTGATGCTGAGTGTGGTCATGGTGAGCACGGTGGTCACGCCTGGTGAAGGAACAAACCGGCTCAGTTTTACTAGGCAAGTTTACTGTTGTGTTTTAGTTTCTAAACAGCTTCTGTTGTGGAAAAAGCAGGACAGCATTTTGTCTTTACTGACAGAAGCTGCAGGACTGCAGAACACCATTACCATACACACCACCACTCAAACGTCTGGAATCACTAGTGATTTTCACATAGAATCAGTGTTTCCAGTCATGTAAAACTAGTTTTGTTTCTTGTATGTCTGTATAAAATGATTCTGCTTTGTTAGTATTTTGCACATACAGGTTTAAAATAATTTGCAAGAAGCTGTAAAAAATTAAGACATTTTACAATTGTCCAGAATCATGACATGAGTTATAGATGATTCTAAATTCTAAATTAGAGAAGCTGTATGTGGTCCCTGAGATTATTAGGAAATTCTAGATTATTCTCTGATGCTGTAGAAACTGATGCCTCATACTTGTAAAGCAGAGATTAAATCTACTAAAATAGTGTTATTTATCATTTAAAAACTTTTTTCCCCCAAATATTTGAAATACTAAATAAAANTACTAAAATAGTGTTATTTATCATTTAAAAACTTTTTTCCCCCAAATATTTGAAATACTAAATAAAATATCTTAAAATACATTTTGGTGTTTGTTTCACATAATTAAAAAAAAAAAAATCGCTATTATTGAATAAAATAGCAGGAACTGCTTAAATGACGAGTGATTCTAAACTTTTGAGCGGTAGAGTACATTATATTCCCACTTCCTTTTGCTGTGTGTTTTTGGAATCCAAACTCACCAAACACAGTCCGTGCCGGCACAGACTCCCTGTTGAGCCAAAAGGAAACCTGGGACAGGATTACAGTCATGAAGCAAGGCATGTACGTCTGGATGACAAAGTAGCCGATCTTCCTCTTCAGGTAAAAGTGGGCCATCATCACGGTGTATTGACCTGTGGGGTAAAGAGGAAGACTTTGTTGACACTCGTTTTCTAAAATTCTCCACCAAAGTCTGAATTTGAATGAATTTGAATCTGATTCAAAATCTGGTCTGGCATTTTATCTTGTGCTAGAATGAAAAGTTCATTCTAATGTTCTTGTAATGTTCAAATCTAATGTTCTTCTAATGTTCAAACCACATACCTCTAAACTCTACTTCCTCGTGTTTGTGTGTGTTTTTTTCATGAGTGTGTTTATTAGGTGTTTGTCCTGTGATAACATTGATGTTGACACAGATTAAGTTAATCTAATTTGTGTTGATGTCCTGCATTTCACTTTGTAAATCATTTTTTTCTCTGCACCCACCACACTAGAAGAGGGATTCCTCCGTGTGAAACCCTTCATGAAGTCTTTCCATTTTTATGTGGTTTGTACTTGCTCTCATTATGAGTCTGTGTATGGATGCTGATGATGATTTTACCATTTTCAATCAGCGTTTTATAGTACGAGTGTTATGAAGCCCTTTGAGACATTAACTGTGATTAAGGGCCATACAAATAAAACTTACTTGAAGCATGACATACATTTTTGGGGGCAAAAAAAGATCTCAGGAAAACAACTGAAGATTACATTTGAAGCTTTTTTTCTTAAAAAAAAAAAAAAAAAAAATTCTGTTGAGCTGTTGAGTCTGATAAACTATAGAAAATTCACAGATGACTGCTGCTTTCTCCTGGCAAAATCGGATTTTTCTGTCCCCCTAATCCCTTGTCACAATCTGCATCCTGTATATCTCTCTCACTCTCTTGCTCTCTCTCTCTCTCTCTCTCTCTCTCTCTGCAGCAGACAGGCCATCTCATTCTGTCAGGCGAGGCCACACTTGATTGGGGACACAGATTCAGACCTGCAGTGATTACAAGCAGGTGCACAGATGACTGAAGTCGAGGGGGGCTGAGAGGGACCAGAGGAAAGTTTTGGATGGTGTGTGTGTGTAACGTTGGGACAAACATCATGTCCTTAATGAAGAGGACACCTGTTCCGCCTACACTCCAATGACAACTAGCCAGCAGCCCTGCTCTGCAGTGGGACGACTGGGCGAACCCCACTCAGCACTGACTGCCTCCTGTGGTTGGAAGTTTATGGAAATTTCACAGGCATGAAAATGTGGTTTTGGTGGATTTTACTGCTGGGTTTTTGGAGCGTCTATGGGGAACTGCCATTCATAGCAGAGAATAATGCAGCTATGTTGGTCAACTGGTAAGTATTGAACAGAATTCTTTTTTTTTTTTTTTTTTNTTTTTTTTTTTTTTTTCTTCATGAGGTCTGGCTTTTCGTTGTTGCGTGATAGTGACATCAATTTTGGCATTGAGAGGAAACAGATCTGGCTGCTTTCTGGTTTGATCTGCTGCTGGTTTGTATATTAGAATAAAATTTCATAAAATCTGTCCTCGCTACACCATGTGAAACTCTATCTCTGTTTTAAAAAAAAACTTTGTAGTGCACATTTTCATTCGGTTCACCTTAACCCATGAGGTCAAAGGTCAGCTTCACACAGTGTGAGCACTTTGCTGAGCTATTCTTGGCTTGTTAAAGAGGGTTTGCACCTCAGATTAGCAGTCTAATTAAGGCCATGCTGGATCTGTGTGTCTTCTCTCCTAAACTGGTTTGAGAAAATAAATGCACAGTTGAAGCCGAATAGAAAAAATATGGCAACCTGTGTTTTACTCTAAAGTTGAGGGCTTTTCTTAGTGGGGGGGGGGGGNGGGGCGTTTTCTACCAGCAGAGCCATCAGCAAACCACTACAGGATTTACTCCTGCTGATTGCGCTTTAAAAAGCACTGTGACATACTTAACGGTAGATGTTTAGTCCTAATACATTATCCAGCGTAACCATCTTCCACCCGCCAGATATGGGTTAAAGCACCTTTCTGTGTATGCATTACAGATATAGGAACCTCCCCCTCCCTATCATAACCTTGCTACTAACAAGCAGCAGAAATATATTATCATACTTCTTTACATAACAGAATTAAGCAGATACCCGCTTGGCCCCCCACGTGTCTCCGTTGCAGCAGCCAATCCCTTTGCTGTGATGTCACTCGGTAAAAGCACAACTGATGGGCCTGTGTGGGGATTAACCCTCGAGAACCAATGGCTCAGACCACGGATAAGTGATTTTTTTCTCTCTTCTCCTGGCAGCCCTAGAGACAGCTGGCTGTGTGTGGGAGGCAATTCTCAAATCCTTGTGATTCTTTCATTGTCTCTATCCGGCTTGATTTGAAAACATTTTCTTCTCACAGCATCTTTAGATGGCACACACGCTGTAATAACACATAGCTGAATAACAAGGAGCTTAACATCTGTATTCTGGCCTGTAGCCATGGTGTAATTGGTGTTTTGTGGATGGAAATAACAGAGTAATATAAGAAAATGGAGGGAAGAGGATGTGACCCGAGGCCTGGTTTTGATGCACAGGTTGCTTTGTGGTACCTCTGCTGGTGTAGATGTCCTCTGTCCCTGCAGTCTGACCAATCAAAAGATACTGATTGAGTCTCGAACCCTCCTCTGCCACCACTACTGACTTGGCGGCTCCCTGAGTCCATGTGTAGACCACCTCTGAGACTGGATACGCATCTAAAAAACACAGACAGAGATGTACAAATTTGATTTTTTTTGTTTGTTTTTTTTGCATCAGTTGGAAATGGAATGTCCAGGAAGTGTAGCAAAGGTCTGTGATTACTCAGTTCAATTCAAATATGAGAATAAAAAGGACGCTATGTAGACTGAAATTAGTACATCAAATATGGAGTCATTCAATTCCTTAAATATAGACCATGATAACCACTATCATGGTCTATGATGATAGACCATGATCATCATAGACCATGGTCACCTCTATCTTAATGGATTCCTGTCTGTATGGAAAGAAGAGGTCATTCTAAAAGAATAATGGAATGAAACAAAATCACACATGCACACATGGTCAGAGACACATAAACACATACACAATCACAGGAGAAAGCAAGTCCATATGAGTTTTAAGTAAATAAAAAAACAAACAAAAAAAACAACACAAATTTAATGTTGTCTGAATGTACTTACAGTAAGTAGTAGTTCAAGTTTTTACTTATCTTTATTTTATCTTAAAATGCCATAAATTTTCCCATTAATAAGAATTTAATGAAGGTATGTATAATTAAAGTGTTTTTCATGTAAAGTATTTTGAATGGATTTTTTTGCACAAATTTTTAATGGACAAACATCTTAAAATTGAAGAAATGGCATTAAAGTCACCATTTAATTTCTACTCTAAAAGGGCCTTATTTAAAAAAAAAAAAAAAGACCAAAGTTATTTGATCAGTTTTAAGTTTTAATCCTTAAAAAGTTAATGTAAGTTAATTTGCTATACCTCAAATTTTGAGTGAAAAGCCAAAGCTGCCACACTGACTGAAAAATTAGTTAAACTTACTAATTTTTAAATGGTATAAACAAGTCAGAAATGTTGTCTGAGCAATTTGCATGGGTCTTATCCCAATATAATAATTTAAATTTAGCAATTAATCCATTAAAACAGCTAATAAGTTATAATCCATTAATTAAGACATTAACATACCCCCAAAAGACCTTTTTAAGTTACAAATGAAGACTTGGTACCAAATTACATTACTACCACTGTGGTAAATAATGAGATTTGATCAACAGTTCAGGAGTTTCCTCCCCTAAAATCACTTAAACTCTGAAAATAATCATTTAAAAATATCTTAATAATGCAATGCACTTGAAAGCAAATTAGTTTTTAAGTTTAGTCCAAAAAAAAAAAAAAAAAAAAGAATTAAAGTGGCTGATCAGCACCTTCAAATATATTATCTTAAAGTTTGCATCATGTGATTTTGAGTGAAAGACAAACACAAATTCACAGAAAAGATGCTTGATATTCTATTGGCTTATTAAGGTCACGGCTTTTGTGTAAGCAAACATCATCATCCTCATCATTCATCAGTAGCATCATCATCAACATCAGCAACTTCTAGTAGACATGTCCCTCAGTAACATCCCTCTCATTAGTCAGTAAAGTTTAGTTATATAGCACTTTTCACAGACACGAGGGTCACAAAGTGCTTTATATGTATATATAAATATAAAAAAAAAAAATAAAAAAAATCACAAAAGCAGTAATGGCTTATTTAAAATGAATTTAAAATACAAAGAAATAAAACAATTTCCATTTCAATAACAATAAACACAATAACATTACACGCAAGGCCGTAAAACCATAACCACACAAGCGACGTGCTACTCAAAAGCCTGTCTGAATAAAAAAGCACCTTCAGCTTCATTAAACGCTGCAGGATTCACTTCTTCTTCTTTTCCTTTCGGCTTTCCCTTCAGGGGTCACCACAGCGAATCATCTGCCTCC
>VXCM01003692.1:147860-158513 GCA_014773175.1 Lucifuga dentata | reverse complement strand
GTGGGGTCCAAAAGTCTGAGACCACATTGAAAATCCATGATGTTTTCCATGTAAATCTGGAAATAACCAGAAAGTCTGACATCGCAAGAAGCTCTTTGGAATGTTGTCAAATCATGCTGGAATAACTTGGGTCATCAAGTTTTGCACAAACTTGTGGAGTCCATGTCAGCTTGAGCATGCTATCACTAAAGCAAAAGGGGGACATACGAGTACCAAAATATATACCATATATATACAGTAGGTATGTATAATGTATGTGTGTATATATATATATATATATATATATATATATAGTACATACATACACACACATATATACAGTATATGTGTGTGTGTGTGTGTGTGTGTGTGTGTGTGTGTGTGTGTGTGTATATATAGGAATATGAGGACTTGATCTCAGCATCCTCAGTGGGAGACAACACTACAACCCTGAATTGGGTGGAATGTTTTATCTACTGCACAGATTTCTGTAAGAGCTGTTGAAGATAAATTATATGATACAAAATGACAATGACAAATTAATGCATAAATCTAGTTAGTGCCCTAAATAAGAACTTGTGTTACATCATCTTCTTTGGCTGGTTCCATGAGGGCCCAGCTCTTCAAGTACAATCTCTAATTTAATAACAAATAAATGGATAAGCACACACAGCAGCACACTTTAAAAACATGTTACAACATGGAGAAAATAGTCTCAGTATAAAACTTTCCAAGAAAACCCTATTTGTTCATCTGGCAATAGCATATCTGAAACATACTGCTGGATTTGACTAGTAAGGTGGGAGCAGCATTTACCCTCCCCCTGGGAAGATTGTAAAGAAAACTATTTAATACTAACAAATGCTGACAAAAATATTTTTTGCAAAACTGCATAAAAGTGGAATTATATTATTATATTATTATTAAGTCTGAGTTTTTGGCTCTTAAAGATGAGTCATTGAATTTTATAATACCAACAAACAACCTGCAGTGTGTCAATGAGAGCAAGATTGATAACAGTTCAGTATTAAAACTGTGTGAAATGTGAGCTGATGTAGCTGATATTGCCTGTGCAGATGAAATACATACTAAACATGAAATCCTCAAAACAGAGACTTGCACTAAATGTTTATGTTGATTCTCCTCCAACATGTTCACCTGTAAACAAAACTGATTTCATTACAAAATGCTTCTGTTTTTTTGCACTGCAACTTGTTTATAATGTTCAATGTACAATTGTTTATGTTTGTTTGTTCATTTCTCATGCAGTACATAACCCTTAGCAATAATTGTTTTGTAAATAACTGTTGTCATTTTAACATTAAGGAAAAAAAAGATATTGCATACTGTATACCATACATACATTGTTTAAAAAGGCTGTATGCAGGGTTTCAGACAACTGTTATCCAGAGATGGGGACTCGAGTCACACTTAAGTCACTCCTAAATTGACTTCTAACTTGACTTGCAACTTGTCTTTTTTTGACTCGGACTTGTTGAAAGTGACTTGTGAACAATAGGAGTCTTTGAGGTGCTGTGGACATTTCTACAGAAACAAAACATTGAGTTTTACAACTTTCCCCAATTCCTAAAAACATCAAGGTGCGTGGCTGTGCACAGTTTCTTAGCAACCGGGAGACGTGATGTTGAGCGGTGTCTCTGGTAGCATGGCTTTCTCGTTGGAATTTATCCCAAATGTAGCATCCTACAGGGATTACAAATCCCTGGGGCTCAACAGAAGAAGTGCCTCATGTCAATGTGTGGAAAAACCATACAAGACAGGGACAATGACATCCAACTTTATAAAACACTTGAAAACTCACCTGGAAAGGTCAGTGTTGTAACTAGCATTAAGCTAATGCTATCTAGCCTCAACCCAGTTACTGCTATCTGTCATCAGATGAGTTGATTAGAATTATTTTCCTCAGCAACGATATTTTTTGGTGACATCCTGGTGACTATAAGCAGTCCAGGTTTGGATGAAAAGAGAGGCTTGTTAATCATTCTACATTAGCGCTGGTGTGTAAAGATACCTAAATATTACCAAAACTTTCACACAGCCAATTTTAACTGACTTTTATCCAAGTTGCTTGATAGGTTAATTTATTTAATTTAACATAAAGGGCGACCAAGTGTTAGGTATTTGTATGCTGTGGATCTAAATTTTATTTATTTTGTTTCATTCTTTTTTTTTTTTTTTTTTTAGTTCATTTTAGTTTTAGCTTAAAAAAAACTTTTTTAATTTATAAGACATGTTTTTCTAACACTGTATGGACTGTTCTGCATAGGGAAAGATGGCAATGGAAAAATAATCCATATTTGATTTTACTGCAAAGTGGAAACAGTGTCAGACACAGGAAGCTTCTTTTTTGTTGAAGTTATGTCAGGAAAGGATTCAAGTTTATACAGTTCCTCATTTGTTTAACAATGTTGTTGCCAAGTTTGGACCCTTTTTGGACTATGCATGTACAGTTTCATAAACCCCTATCTATTAAAACAGAGTTTTTTTACTTCTGTAGGCAATGTCTAGGTTGGATAGACATTTGGATCTATTGAGCATTTATTGAAACACATTTAACAATAACTGAAACTGGGAAAATACTTAAAACAGAATTTTTATTAATTAATATTCTACATAACATAGTTTCACAAGTAAATACATCCCTAGTAAAAACAGCAGCATGTGTCAGTAGATGAAATTTACTACAGACACTACCTGTTTTAACACCACATCACCTGTGACATTTTCCTGCTATACACACCTGAATGGTGCGGTATAATGTCTGTGCAAGACACATTTTGTAACAGTCTGAAGCCACATAGTAAAAATGGCTTCACATGGGAGAGAACTGTCAGAAGATTTTTGTACTCTCGATGTCATTGTAAATGAGGGCATGCCCTCAATGGTTCTTGAGAAATAAATAAAGGGTTTGAAATGAAAAATGAAAAAAACATTTGAAAAAAAAAAAATATTGAATTGCATGAAAGCAAAGTTGGGTAAAAAANAAAAAAAAAAAAAAAAACATTGCTAAAACTTTCCTAATAAGCAAAAACACTGTGGTGAAGGTCATCCATAGGTTTAAAAGCACAGGTATACTGTTCAACAAACAGTGAGCAGCTGCAGCTCAGAGGCTGTCACAGAGAGCTGTTGACCATGTTACAGAGGCAGGATTTACACTGCAAGTCTTGATGCTCAATTCCGATCTTTTGCCTATATCTGATTTTTTGTTCAGTGTAGTTATGTCTTCATTTTTAAGCGGCTCATATCTGATACCTGTATTTACACAGCTTTGACCTGTAGCAGCCCGGATGCAGTTGCACATGAGCACATTTCTGAGATGGATGTAAACAAAATGCTTCAATGGACTAAGATGAGAGAAATATTTAAAAAATTGATCAGTGGGTTAAAATTTTCACATGCAGAGAGAAACATCTGATATCTTGTGTGAGAGTTTATCTCTCCCATCAGGATATATTTTTGTCAGTTAATCACAGAGGAGAAGCAGGTGGAGTTGCTGCTGTAACATAGTCTGTAACCACACATTAGCACATCCATTTGACAAACACACATCACTATGTTTGCTATATATAGTATGTCCTCCATTTTTGTTTACAGAGAGCGGTCATCATATTGATTACATAATCATTCATATCCAGATAAAGCAGAATGTTACACAGGAGTCAGAATGGGAAGGAAATTCTGACCTGTGCATTTAGACAGCAGTCGCATTGGCAGGTATCCGATACCTATCTGATTTATTTGTACATATGAAAGAGGCCCAAATCGGATCTGAGCATTCTCGATTCCATGTGACTTTTTACCATTTACATCTTCAGGAAGTATCCGATACGAGTCGCATGTGAGCAAAAGACAGGAATCAGGTCACATGTGCATGGTAGTGTAAATCTAGCCTAAGCTAGCACTGAAGGACAGACTCATAGCGCCTCCTAGCTAGCTGAAGCTGCATCAGAGTTCATTGGAGCTACTGTTTCACAGTCTACAATCAGGAGAACACTGTACAAGTCAGAGCTCCATGGACAGTGACCTTGTCCAAAACCATTACTCAAGCAGCGACACAAGGAAGTCAGACATAAGTTTGCTGAGCTACACAAGGACAAAGCCTTAACCTTCATAACAGCAAAGTAGGCGAACATCTCTCAGACTCCTGTGCTGATTTACTTCATTCATTGTCAAGATGTGCACAAGCTGTGCTGGCAAACAATGGTGGAGCTACAAAATATTAACAGTTTTGGTCAGGGGTGTACTTACTTGTGAAACTATGAGAATATTAGTTAATACAAATTCTGTTTGCAGTATTTTCCCAATTTTAGTCATTGTTAAATATGCTAAAAGAAAGGCTCAACAGATCCAAATGATTATCCAATCTAGATATTGCCGAAAGAAAGTAAAAACTCTGATTTTCTTTCTAATAGACAGGGATGTACTTACTTCTGACTGATTACTACCTATCGGCACTAATTCAAGTTAATCTGTTGTTCTCATGGAATGCCCACATCATAATCTTATTTTTGAGAAATTATTAGTTTTAAGATCTACATCAGAAATGTGAAGGTTCTTACAAAAAGTTTGTTTCAGCACCCGATCGGACAGATATCAAACCACTGAATCAACGTTATCTGCGACGTTATCAGCCATACGAATGGGCTAGTAGGGGCCTACTACACCTACTAGTAGGCAGAGCCTCAGTCAGCAAACCTGGCAAAACATGCAGGATTCAATGGTTGTTTTTTTTCCCGACCGGTAGAACATGGTGGAGCCCGTTTTCAACACATCTGCGCCTGCAAGGAAGTCGCTAACTTTGTCTTCGTCTTTATTACTATGCATCTGTACAGTTACGGTTAAGGTTAGGGTTAGTGTTAAGGTTAGGATTACGGTTAGGTTTAGGGTTAGTCCTGACGCTCCGAGTGTGCGCCAACTTGGATCAGTGATAGGATCTGTGAGAGAATCAGCTGCTCCTGAGGCTCCGACTATGTCGCCATGTTACATCTGTGATTGGATGACTGACGCTCCGCCTACTAGTAGGTGTAGTACGCCCCTACTAGCCCATTCCTATGCCTGATAACGTCACTGATAACGTCCATTCAATGGCTTGAAATCTGTCCGATTGGCTGGTTTCAGAGGCATTTTGGTTTTAAATGAGATACATAACATTGAAAATGTATATATAAGCCTGAGGAACTTTGAGGCAGTTTTTGAACTGTTCAAGCAAAAAATATGTATGTTTTTTTAATTGAAATTGAATTATTAACTGTGGTTTTTCTTCATTTAAAATGTAACTATTTTGTAAGTAAGTAAGTCTAAGATCTAATGGTGGTTCTTATTTAGTCCTAACAGTTACTACTGAGACTTGAGTTACGACTCTAATTTAGTGACTTGTGTTCATTTCTACTGTTATCTCATTTGTGTGTCATTTTGCTGTTGCTCCAGAAAAGGGGACATATTAGACAGACTTCCATGTTCTTATTTTCATTTACAATTTTGTAGTGGTAGGTCAGTTTCTATCTATGGTGCGACCTTTTCTAGTACAAAAGGACCGAAAAAGAGAGGCCAATACTAAAAGCCACACAATGTCACAAAAAAAAAAAATAAATAATCAGCCTTGCTGTGGTGCACACTGACTGAAAAACAGAAAATTCCAGTTACTGTTTCTTTAAAACTTCCTTCCTAAAAAGCCTGCTTTGTTCTTATTAGCCAAGCTTGAGCTGGCACCACCCACAGACTGTGGGGTGTGTCTAACCAAGTATCTAAGTAGAAAATTCAAATATGTTACATGTTCATGTAAACATGTTACAAAAGTACAGGACAAATCAAAAATGAAGCTTTCAGGAATGTTCAGGATCTATGGGTCTGTCTTACCGGATGCATTTCTAGAGGTGAACCTACAGTTTTGCAAATTTGACAATATTAATCACATACTCCCTACAATATTACACTATAAAAATGAGTGGGGCTCATCTCTAACAGATTTGTGTGTGTGTGTGTGTGCTGTTCTTTGTTGCTGCTTTTCAAATAAGCTGCACAAGACTCACATCAAATACTTAAAATACAAACTCAGAAGCAAGACTTTCTGTCAAAAGTCTATCATGATACAATATATGGACCAGATCTATTCCGGTATTCTTTTAAGCTGCTTGAAAGACAACACTGAGTAACATGAAAAACAAACCTCTCCTCCCTGTACTAACCTACAGTTAATAGAAGCTTTCACTATGTTTCCTGTCATCACCAAAACACCTCAAATGTCCTTTTGTCTCCACAGGTCTTCACTTGAAATGCTCAAGTGATATTGGCAATGGAAAAACTACACTTTGCATTAACATGCAATATGTAACCAGATAATAAAGTTACTTTGAATATAGAGTGGCAACTTGTTGTAAATTGTTGCCTTCATCTGACATGTGGACAGCGACAGCCCGCACAAAAAAAGTTATCAGTTATTCTTAAAATCAGGAGGAAACACCTGCTTTAGTTGCTGACTGAGCTCTGATCACAGTGCAGGCAGAATCCAAATAACAAGAACACTTTGTAATGCAAGGTGTAAAAGGGGCCTTTGATTGCATCAAACAACTTATAAACAACTAAAGGCTAATGGAGTTTGACAGATTGTAACCTAATTGATTCTTGAATTCAATCTGTGCGGGTGGAGAGAAAGCTTAGTCCTTTTTGCTGCAGGTCACTCATCCAGCTTCCAAATAAAGTAAAGCTACCCACTGACTGCATATCAAAGCTAATGTAACGTGAACAGTCACTGTTGCTCTTATTGCTGTTACACAAACTGCATGCACTACAAAGCAGCTTCAGTTGTCACTAGAACAATGTATTGTTTCATATCTGACTTTACTTCTGCCAAAGTGCCTTTAGCACTCAGCCATATGGTTTGTGTGTTTGGTTGGTAACATCAGTTGGTTTGCACTGTAGCCAAAATTACATTAGCTGTAATCACAAGACAGCAGCTGTGAGATGTTCGTGGCTTCCAATATTTGCAGAGCTACTTGTTTGATAATGCATGAAAAATATTTTCTTACATTCGTATTAGATTCACATCATATGAAGTCCTTGGTGATTTACCCAGCATTAGATTTAATTTATTGTGAGTTTATATCTTATATTAATGACATGTCATACAGATAGAAGCTGACTGCTACAAGTGAAATTCCATATTGAAGAAGTTACTTTAAGAAGATAAATTTACTAATGATTGCATAAACAGCCATGGGTGGGCTTTTGCTGTACTATATCTGTAATATATTGTAAATCTACAAAAGTAAACCAATGCAAATGAAATATTAACATTGGATCAATTTAAAATAAGACTAGTGTTGGTGCTATAATTTCTCTTTTCTACAGAAAAATGTCTTTATTCCCAACCATCCATATAGCTTCAATTGCCTTTTTTTTTTTTTTTTANTTTTTTTTTTTTTTTTAAGTAATTGTCTGTGTAACCACAATAGTGCAATGTCAGAGATTGGGGGAAGGTCAAAATCTTCTCTTGTTTATGGCTGAGTCGGAACATGGTTCTAGAAAATGAGTAAACTGTGATAACTGTTTCTTACCCTGCCAATGAACCTGGGGAATGGAGGTCTCTGGTTCTCGGTTATGAAAATAGGAGGAACCAGCAGGGATCTCTTAGATCTGTAGGGCAGCACGTGGCCAAGATCCAGGATATCCTAAAACACACAAAAGAGAAACCATATCGTTAATCACTGGACCAATACCCCAAAAAGTGATTCACTTAACACTCTAAATTTTTCTATGTTATCTGTCCTGCCCACATTTCCATCATAATGTGCCATCCCTCAAAATCCCCACACCAGCCATAAAACATTTGCTAGCACTGACAACTAAATTTAAACCAAACACTGCCAGCCTGCTGCAAGCTGAAGAGAACATGACATGAGCAATGCTGATTTAAAATATTATCCCAATGCACCCTTTCATACACACAGAGTGCATTAAAAAGGCCTCAGTATACTTCATACAAAGTAGAACATTCAGGACAAAAAGAGTCTTGCAAGGCTCACAATGTGATGATTTAGGCTCTTTCTGTATTCTTTGTGCAGTGCCTTCATGGTGAACTTGTGTCTATTGTCTATTCTACAACTGATACCTGCCAAATACCATATGGCTGGTTGTGTCAAAGGGACCAAGAGGCAGAGAACAACTTTTATTTTGTCTTATTCACTACTTCCTGCAGCAACTTGACTACATGCTCCATTTGTCAAATAAACAGAGGAAAAATCTCCTTTCCTGCTGTGATTTGGAGGGCAAACACCACATCTCTGTAATATATCTCCCTTTCTGTCAACTGCCAAATCCTCTCTCTTTTTACTTTAAGCCTCTTTTCATGGCCACCTATGGTAAGGGACAACTTGTGACCATACTGTATCTTCTACCAGCAGTGTCTTTTTAAAAAAAAAAAAAAAACTCAAATTCTGAAGGACTATTCTGAGCACTGTGTTCTGTTCACCAGCTTGTTCTTTGATCTTTCATACGTTGAAATATACTGGGGCCTTATGCAGTTGAGTACACATTTTAAAAATCTGAGAAAAATGATGAAGGAATGAGTGCCTGAATCTTGCAAACAGCACCATATGTTTTACACATTTTGAAAGACATGAGGAGATGAGAGGAATTGATTTGGACATTCTTGAAATAACTGCTTCTTCATTCCAACCTCATTTATATTCTTTAACATCAAATTCTTTAGTCAGTACCTTATGATAAATAAAGACAGGAGGGAAAAGAAAAAAAATGAATAAGGCTTAACACAAAAGCAACACAGAAAGGAGAAGAGACAAGTGCAAATGAAGTAATTAAAGATGACAAGGTTTCTGGCCAAGCAACTGTGTTGTTCATTCAAAAAGACTGAAAATTTGAGAAGGATTAAAAAATATCTTTTTCCAACCTCCTGCTGTTCCAAGCAAAGGCTAGAGAGGTTTTTCTTTCCCTTTCACTTTGTGATAGAGCCCCTCTGCTTGGCTGCGGAAGAAAATAATGTCTGTCACTGACACGATGAACAGTCCTGGCTTGCAAGTGAGGACAGGAGACTGGATATAAGCCTAGTGCTGACAGCCCACAGAGCTACAGAAATGTATGCACAAAACACATAGAGACATTATTATACATACACAAATAATAATTAGTCTTGTAGGACACACATACAAAGCTCAAATACCCTTGCTTAGAGTGATAAACCTTAAATGTTGACTGTTCCAGACTATTTAATTTCATTTGTTTAAAGTCATTTTCTTCTTTCTAGTTTACATTTTTCTTATATATACTGTATGATAGCATCTATTTTGTTGCCCTCAGGTTGGCTTGGTTAAAGGATTTTAAGATGTACCTCTATGCATGGCTAACATTGCCCAAGCAGTACAATAACTGCTTTACAGTACAATAATGCTTTCTGAACACAGAGATCTCCCCAAATAATCATAAGTGGAGTAAGAGGGAAACAGATTACCTGCATAGACAGCTATTTAGCCACCTGATGCAAAAAAATGATGCAAAAAAGGACAATAACAGAAGAGGTGCATGATACCCTCCTTTTCTTCAGCACAACGTATAGACAAACTCATTTGCTAGTTTTCATAGTATTATAATTATTCCTTAGCATTAATTTGCTTGGCAATATTTTCCACTGCAAACCCCATATGTGTGTTGAAAAATTGTTTTGTACAAAGGTGGTGATCACACTGCAAGGATAAAGCATAAGTGAAGTGTCTACCATGATTCAGCAACATCTCCAATGTAGAGGCTGACACAGGGTAATTTAGTATAGCCTACAATGGTTTGCAAAAAACAATCCCAATATAAACACTCAGAAAGTAGGAATTACTAACTGTGGGTGGACTGGGGGGAACCTCCCTCAACTCCCTACAAAAAAAAAAAAAAAAAAAAAAAAACAGGGTTTATTGGATTTGTCCTCATAGTCTGTGAACAGTCCTTCTGTCTATTGCTTATATTCAAAAGAAACTGAAAGAAGCTTGTTTTTTTGTTTTTGTCTGCAATCTCAGCAGGGAAGTGCAGATTTTTTGTAAAGCATAGGCAACCTTTAATGTTTGGAGGCCCATCTCATAAGGCAGTTGGAGGCCATTATAGTTTGACTTTATAAGTTACAGGCCTGAGAAACTCCTTTCTCCAACTGCTGAAGTCACATGTGAACTGTGAGATGTGGTGTGATACTCAGCTTGGGCTACAATTCAACCACATTGTTGTGATATAGAGCGGGGTGCAAAAGTCTGAGACCACATTGAAAATCTGTGATGTTTTCCATGTAAATCTAGAAATAATCAGAAAGTCTGACATCACAAGAAGCTCTTTGAAACATTGTCAGATCATGTTGGGATAACTTGGGTCATCAGGTTTTGCACAAACTTGTTGAGTTCATGTCACCTCGAGTGTAAGCTGTCATTAAAGCAATAGGGGAGCATACCAGATACTAAGATATTCTGAAATTCAGGTATATTTTTCAAAGATTCAACTTTTCACTCAAATTGTTAAGATGATATTATCGTTTGTAATGAAAAATCTTTATTAAATTCAAAAAGAACACAAAATAGAAACATTTTCACAGTGGTTTCAGACTTTTGGACCCCATTGTGTGTGTGTGTGTGTGTGTGTGTGTGTATATATATATACGTATATATATAT
>VXCM01003692.1:117660-147853 GCA_014773175.1 Lucifuga dentata | reverse complement strand
TATATACGTATATATATATATATATATATATATATATATATATGTATATATATATATGGCCCTGTGTACACATTGCTAGCTATTCTACCTAGGTTTTTTGCAGCAACTGTGCCATTTTGGATGGCCTTTTTTTTATTTTCATTCAACCCACAGATGAATCAATAAACAACTGAACAACTGGACAGTAATAGGGCCAGTTGTTGCTGAATAGCAAAACCACTAGATTATACCAATGTCATTTAATCTATGTAAAACACAGCAATGGCTGCTTATGCTGAAAAGGCCACCATCATCCAATCAATGTGTTTTATGTGTTAAAATCTAACAGTGGTTCATCTGGGTACCTGCTTGACACTTTACACAGTATAAATCAATCTTTGCAACACTGATCTCGGATCTGCATCATACTGCCAGGACTTCAGTCCATCCACAGCTTGAAGGCAGTTACTGCTTAAACTGTTCAGCAAAATGACACAACAATAACAGGGGAAAAAATACAGCCACAAGCAACAAGAGTCTCAATATGAAAATGAAAAGACCAACCTGTGTTTTGTGATTTCATTTGCAATGCAAATAGCCTCTCTTTTGTCCTTCATTTTTTGTAGCCTACTGTGCAGCATTTTATTGAAAATGTGCACACGCATGGATGTGGTTGTACGTGCGCTTATGCAGGGAGCTGTTTGCATGTTTACTGTTCACAATGCGGCTCCTGGCTGACAGGAATTCTGGCAGCACTCTCGCCCCTATCAGACTGATGAAAAAGAGAACAGGTAGGAAAGAAAAACTGAGCCATTTGTTTATAGCACAATGCCAACGTTTCGACAGAGAGAGGGCAACGCTGCTGGCACTAGCCAATGGACAATTACACCACTAAATGCCTCACCCCTCACCCCCAGTGCCACAAAGGTCAGACAGAACACAATGAAACAGAAATCATAAACACAACCCCACCAGAACAAACCAAAGATACATCAAGTGGTCTCAGAAATGGCCACTGTTATCAAACCCACTGGGGGGTGACCTTCCAAATGTCAAAGACACAAACTGAAGACTGCATCTGAAGAGAAAACAGGGCTTAGATGACCTATTATAGTGTCTATACACTATGCTCAGTGGTGTGTGTATATGTGCGTGACTGGTTCACAAGCAAGTTGATGGACTTTTAAGCTCTGCCTGTGAAAGTCCAGCTCAAGTTTGCAGCACAGAGATGACCACATCAATCCCACCATGCACAGGTCTCAGCTGTGTGATATTTTTAAGGGAGAGGAAGAAGAGCTGAGAGGCAAACAGGCACCATGAGGTATTTTTAGTGGCTGAATGAGGACTGGTGACAGGGGTTGCAGCTAAGATGGAACATGCTGTCAAATCCACGTCTTAGCTGAGCTGAGATATGGTGGATATGGAGTGAGTGATTTCGCTTTAAAACCTATCAATGTTCTGCAGGTGGATCATGATGGTGAGGGGTATTGACAGCAGTGTGTTCAGTTGGATACAGACGTTTGTGCTGTTGTCAAGGATGACTCACCGCAGGGCATTCTGGGAAAGATATCCTATAGTTTTGCTTTCTCCCCTCTCAACTTCCTACCTTTCACCTTACTATTTTTTCTCCCTTTCTGTTGTCTCACTTGGCTCCCTTCCCCTTCCTTTCATCTCTGCACTCTGCAGGTATAATGAAGTGTGCTTCATTAACGACATCCTAAAAGAAGGCAGCCATGATTCCTTACTGCATCATGTTCATAAATTACTCCACACTACAATCCATCCTTAATGCACACATTTACTTTCTATCTCTNCCCCCCCCCCCCCCCCAATAACGCATTTTAGTGTACTGAGTTGATAGTGTTGTGAACTTGGGACAAACATCTCATCAAAAATATAAATTATATATATTGATGCCTGTGTACATGTTTAGAGAGAATGTGTGGAATGCATGTGTACCGTATGTGTGTGTGTGTGTGTGTGTGTGTGTGTGTGCGTGAATGAGGGAAAGAAAGATAAAGNATGTGTGTGTGTGTGTGTGTGTGTGTGTGTGTGCGTGAATGAGGGAAAGAAAGATAAAGTCCTTGTCACTGTCATCCGAGAGCAGAGTTACTGCAGCAGCAAAGTCACGTCCTTGTCCATTCTGGCATTTTCACTCTCAATGCTATATTGAGAAGTGTCATTACTCATTTCTGACAATGTGTTGGAGACTGAGTGAGAAACAGAGAATATCAAGGCCAGCACTGGGTAATGGTGACAGGGGTGCACGTCCATTCAGTTTGAAATAAACTGGTGGATGTGCAGGTAATCAGTTCTAATGAACGTTAAACCAGCTAGTGTCAGTACCTGATATGTACAAACCAATAAATTTACACACAACCCAAATCCTGATAGGATGCCACTCATCTTGGCTGGTTCACAGTTGTTTATGTATAATTTAAAAAATGAAACATCAACACTTAGTCAAGGACATTCTTGCAAATTAGTACACTGAGTGGGAATATAGTGAGACACAAATGATGTTTACTTTAAATATTTAATCAAATTTCATTTGTATTGTGCCAATATTTGTATGCAAACCAATCTTCAGATAGTGATGTTTATTGAGAATCATCCAAAAGTATATCAGTTGTAACACTTCTTTTGGTTCAAGCCCATTGCTATGAAAGGGAGCCAGTCAAAACTGCTGCTATTAGCATTTAATTGTACAAGTTGAACCTGGTTCACAGTTTAAGCACATAAATGTTTGTAATACAGTATCTCTATATGTACATACTGTTTATATTGCCTCCATTTAAAACTGTATGTTTTATAGTCAGGCTGTCACCAAACAACCGGTTTTTAAACTATGGTACATGTATCATAGATAGTACTAGATGCATCCCCAGGTGGTACACGAGATGACTGTGGGAATTGCTGCTGAGTATTATTAGCACTATTATTAGCACCAAGGTATAAAACTGTTAGGTTCATTGCCAAGTGCCTCATTATCATGTTTGTATTGCACTGTTTGGCTGTCACCTGATGTGAAACAAAGCACTGCTGCTGCTGCTGCTAAAAAAAAAAAAAAATCTTTTAATTATTCACATTCTATACTATTCTATTCTATTTTGAAGGTAGTTTATAGACTTGTTTGTCCTTGTAAATTAATGTGGTGTTAAAGGGGGCATATTATGATTTTGCATTTTCCCTCATTTTCTTAGTATAATACAGAAGACAATATGTTGTCAAAGGTGCAAAACTTGTTTGCAGCAAAAAAAAAAAAAAAAANAAAAAAAAAAAAAAAAGAAGCATCCATTCAGCTAAACCCATTTATCCTGAAAAAGCTTTGCTTGTAACTATCCTTTCATTCAATAACATGTTGACACCAACATGTAACGTAAATTTTTGCTACACACCTGCTTAAACACACCCACAACATATGAGCAAGTGTTTACCAGAATCTCTGTTTCACAGTCCGTGGTTGTTGCCAGCTCAGGTTTGATGCAGTTGCTGGTCAAGCTTTTTTTTTGGGGGGGNGGCTTGTTTTGACTCTGTGCACAGCTATGCTCCAGCACAGCAGAAATAGATCAATATGTTTTTGATAGGGCTATCAAAGTTAATTCACCAATTTGGCATTAATTTTAACGCATGTGCATGTATTAATGTATGTGTTAATTTTATTACTCCGATATTTATTAAAATAACATTAATTTTATAACCAAATTCCTTCCTGGTTGTAAAACTTAACATAACCACATTTGGTAATGCATGAGCTTTAGTCATGATGTTACCTAATCCCAGAATGCACAGCTAAAATCAAAACATTCAGTTAGCGTCTCACGAGGAAGATGTTAGAGGGGAAAGGCAAGGAAAGGTTGTTACTTGTTCATTTCATTTTTAAAAATTGCCAGACAACTCAGAGGATAAGAAATAAGAATATTGTAATATGCAGGATTTTTGCTGGTGAATTCAAATACCATAGGAGCTCTACTTCATTATCTTCTCATTTGAAAAAGAAATATTGCCAGTGCAAAAACTGATAGGTCAAGTGACAGCACTCGACAGGCTACAATTCAAGAATATGTGGCAAGTCAACCCATGTCTGATGCTAAGGCAAAAGCTTAAACAATTGCAATAGCAAAACTTTCTTTTTTGAGACCAATGTCATAAACTGAGAAAAAACTTTGAGTCTGTTGGTGGACATAGTGGCATGAAATGCTTTTCTGTTTCCAATTTGAAGATTTACTAGATGCTTTATTTGACCGATGCAACACTGATACATACAGAAATTATGTTTGTCTTTATATTGAGACTTCTGATTGGAATAAATAAGTTTCTATACTGAATATAAAGACTAGACAGTTTTTCTTGGATGATAATGCAACAAGATTGAATATGCAACTAATCGTATGATTAATCATGCGATTATTCTCCAAGCTGTGTGATTAATCGCAATTTTAAAAAATGGAATTGTTTGACAGTCCTGGTTTTTGCATAGTAAAGCAAATAGACCTCTAACTGAAAATAAGAACATGGAAATCTGTATAGTATGTCTTCTTTAAGCCTTTGGGTTTCCTTTCTGGTCTCACTCCCACACATTCACTAAACAACAGTTGGGGGGAAAAAAAAAAAAAAAAAAAAAAGGTTAGCGGATACAGTATAACCATTGTTAAAAATGAAGAATGAAAAGGAGTTCATGTAAAACAGGCAATAGATAAAAGATAAAGAATTACAAATAGCAGCTACAGAGCAAGCCATGGAAAGAGAAGAGGATGGGGGTAGAGAGAGAGAGAGAGATTACTTGAGATTACTTGTGTGGAGTCATATAATATGTGCCGTTATGCTGTGTTAGCAAGATGTCAGATCCTAGTCATCCCCAGACACCCTTACTAAACACTGAAAGCTTTGCTGGAAAAATCTATTTGCCACTGCAGTACGACAATTTTGCTCAGGATGCAATATTACATTTCATTCAGTGTGCGAAAATGGATGGAACATAACAAAAGCAAAATAAATAGGCTTTTGGACTCAGATTATTTTCCCTCTTATCAGCTGTTACATTTGAATGGTGGTTGTTTATGCTCCCTGAAGGCAAGAAAATGTTTTTCATAAGTGTTGTTCTGCAGAACACAAGCAAAACAACACAAAATAATTCACGTAGAAAGTCCATATCTTGGCACATGCATTTGTTAGATTGAAATGCATTCTTCCATTAATTCACATATTGATCAGCGGAAAAAAATGGGAATAAATTACTCTTTGAATTCATAGTTTTTCTCATAATAGGAATCATTCATCAGCTGTTTCTCTCCCTTTGGGTATGTGTTACAGCAAACAGCTCACATAAAGGAATTAAAAACTGCTTCTCTCCACTTTCGCTCACTGCACTTATCAATTATCACAGCCAATATTTTCCGCCAAAATATCATTTGTTATGCCAATAAATTCACTATGGGATATTTCCGGTCTGAGCTAGAGACAAAACAAAGGGAGGTCTGGGAAAATACATCCTCTGACAGAAGCACAGCAAAGAGGTTTCAGTGTGAAAATGTGATGATGTGAAAACCTGCTGTCTGGTAGAACTGAAAATCAGGTAACAATCGTTAAAGCTGCTTGAACACTATGACTAGATTCTTGGATACTTAAAGGACCATACTGGTGGTTTTGCATGTTTGAGCCCAATAAAGGCAACCACATTTACGTTACATTTCTGCCAACCATTTTCAAAAACACAGTACTAGTATCATTAGTATCAGAATTGTTTTCTTACCTTCCAGACTGCCATTTGTGTCAGCTCATTCCAGCATGCTATAAAAATCAAGTTGTAGAGACTTGAATTGTGCTTGACATATGTAATCAATCATAGTGAACACACTATGTCTATTAAATTTAATATACTGATCATCTAATACTGAGCTACATTGGAAGAAAATATATGTCTCTGCCAGGGAATATATTTCCAGGGAATATATTTCCATCTAAATTGCTTTTACAAAGCAATTAAGATGGCTATGCCTTCTACAGAAGTATTAGCAGGCAAAACCTTGAATATTAAAGGAAGTATATCAACTGAATGTTTGATTTTGAAAGATTTGGGGATTTGCCAAAACAAATCCAAGAACTAAAATATGGCTTAATGTTTTGGAAAATAGTTGACAGTAACATAATGTGTATGTATGTGGCAAGTATTTATTTGGCTCAAACATGCAAAATCACTGATCCTTTAATGCCTCAATGTGCTGCTGTCTGAAACTCCCTGACTGTGGAATTGGGAGTGTTGTATCTGACAAAATTTGTGAAATGAAAAAAGAAAAAAAGCAATGGTCATGCCCACTTCATTCAGCAATTGGCCAGTGTGTTCAGGTGTGAAAGTGGGTATGGTTTTAATGTCTCTCTCAAGCTCTTTTTTCTTTCTTTGAATAACTGCTGTCATCATGCTGAGCGACACCATGAACACCTTTGTCATTATCCCTGTTTATATGATTCATTGCATCAAAATTAAAACACAGAAGGTGCAGACAACAGGCATTTCGCCCAATCTTTGACTGTAGGCATTCTAATCAGGTATAAATTTAGGTATTCCCAGACCACGTCATACAGTTAAATTCTTTTACAGTACACTGAGGCTGTAAAAGCTCTGCATCCTAAAGCAGTCATTCTCTTAGTGGAGTTATACCATAAATCCAAGGCAGTTATGGTTGGATACCACAGGCAAAAAAAAAAAAAAAAAAAAAAAAGCTGGGCAAAATAGCAGGGGTACTATACGGCAAGAAAGTGGAACAATAGATTTTCTGATGATACGAATCTCACAGAGATTAAGGAGATTAATTGATAGTAAAATGAGAGCTTTTAACTAGCATGCATCACAGGAGAAATCAGCTCTCTCATATGTTTCAGAATGTCTTCATCTTCACCCAGCTCCTCCAAAAGTCTTTTTTTTTTAATCTTTCTTTCTCTCTCTGCCTCTTTCTTTCTCTCTCTTGCCTAATTCAGGAGCCTCTGTGCTCTGCAATTAACAGAAAGGCTACTATGTTTTAACAAAGACAGATGCTTTAAACATTTGGTCACAGGAGAGAGATCTGAGACATCAGGGTCCCCTAATATACCTCGATGGAGCTTCACAACAGGCAATCAAGAAGAGATAAAGTGTAAAAGGCAAAGGGCCAGATTTATAAATGGTAGTGCATGATTTACTGTGTCGATATGGGCAAATATCATCATGTAACCACATTCTCTCATTTATAAATGCGTTACCGGCATCTTTTAACATCTACCTTGAAAGAGGTGTTACTACAGTATTTCCTTATTGACATGTCATGGAAGATATTCATAAAAAACACAGTCACACAAAAATTAAGACGTGCTTTATTCTGTTCATAAATTTTAGCGGTATGAAATCTGGGCGATGTTTAAAACTGCATTTGCCTCACATGAATTAGTGATCAGTAAATCTGATAAACTCACTCAGCTGATCAGTTAGTTTTTAAATGGTGAGTTTTGATCCGATCTCACACACGTTCTTATGACACTGTTTATTCATAACCTAACCTCATCTATTGCGCTGTGCATGTCTGTGTCCTACACAGACATACACACACACACACCGTACCCCCACTCCCTCCCGCAACAGCGCTCACACACTTTGGAGGTTAACATGCAATATTTACCTGTTATTTTAGTGTCAATATTTTAAAGTATGGAGCTCTGAAGCAGAAACTGATCCTTCTTTTTGCCGGTTTAGCATATCAATGTCGTTTTAAAACCAGATGAATCAGGAAAAATTGTGGCTCATAAATATGAAGCAGCTCATTGACACTCTGATCTTCATTGACTTTTACCTGACACACACCTTACAACAATGCTACCTTAATGTGACAGTGGTGCGCTGATAATAGTCGGAGAAGCAGGGACGCTGTCAGCAATTTTAGGACCCATGAAAAGAAATCTCTTTAGGCCCCACTGCCCGAAGCCAAGCGTGTACAAATATTCCTCCAGAACCCAATCAATGTATCCAAAGCTATAAAAACTTTAAGTATTATACTTTTTCAGGGTTGCACTTGTAATAAAAAATATACATAGTAAAATATTTTCTTTCTTTGCTTTCTCACTGTCTGCTGCTGAATATGTTTTATATTCTCATTTTGATTTGTGGTGTCTTTCACCTCTTCCTCTTCCTTAACCTCCACACTTCTCCCTGACTCTTCTTCAATATGACCTGATAAGGGTCCTGGCTCTGTAAAATGCACAGTATGTTGTCATATATAACACCAACATGACCTAAGGTTACTGTCACTTTAACAATATAGACTGATTTAGGCTGTCTTGTATAATATTTATTTGTTGTGGAAAAATATACTATTTTATTTTATGCCCTACATGGGTGGGTGCCAAATTAAAGAAAACTGAATAACATCACACTCATGGTAACCTGTGTATAGTCCGAACTGTGAGTTTAGCTAGCAGATGTATGTATGCACTCTGTAGCACCACACATGAACTCATTAACTCACCGTTCTTCTGGAAAAACTGAATAAAAAGCTGTCGCCCTTTCTTCTCCCTCTCTTTTCTTTCCTTTCTCTCTTTTCATTTTTGAAAACCTGACCTTCCTTTTGTGTGCGACATGATGCTGCAACAACAGTTTGCAATGCAATGTCCCCCATCTCCACACACTTGCCACACATGCATGCGAGCACACATGCATTATTTGACGTGTAAAGAGAAGTGGTGGACACTCATGCACAAGCTTCATGGCGACACAAGCTTCAGGCATTTCTGCAGAATGGGGATGTCCCAGACACCACAAAACTCAACCCCATCATCAACTACACAGATGTAGTTGGCATCATGTACAAGGTGTGTTGTAATTTCCATAAGTCTGAAGTCAAAAATCTATATTTTTCTTTGAGCCTGATGTGGTGTATTTTAGCCTCATACTAAGAGATGTTGCCTTTCAAAGGAGCCCTCATATATGCATTTTAGCTTTTCAGTTCTTTGGTTAGAAGATTTTCCATGTCTATGCTAATATAAATGAAAATTTATGAAAAATAAATAAAACATGATTAATACATGTACATTAGAAAAATAAATTCACAAGCAAAGCAAACACAGGGCATGAGTACACACTCATACATTCACTAATACGCACACGTGGACCTTGTGACTACAACTTGCCAAAGACTAATTCACTTATATCCTATATGAATCACCAAGGCAACATCCATGGACCGGCTAACCAAATAAACAATGGAGAGAGGCACAAACAAAGGAGAGCCATATCATGGTGAAAGGGATGGAAAAGGGATGGATACATTCATTAGATGGAGGCTGGAGAAATGAGAGCAGCATGACACTGAGTGCTGCAGCAGAGAAGACAAATGATCTCAGAGAAGGGAAGGGAACACCAACTGTACTTGCAGTCCCCAGAAACTTCTCATCAAGTTCATGTATTGGCACTAAACAGAGGGGTTGAGCCATATGACGGATATAAATGAGGAACAGTGGTATGTGTTCAAGTGAGTTTTCTAAGACAGTCAGCCATATTGGAGGCAGAGAAAAAATTCTGTACACAGAAAAGCAAGTAGGAGCCCTGTGTGGGAGCACAGGCTTACTGTCCAAAATAATGCAATTCTTCATACACAGTCAAAAACAAAACATTTACTAAACTGTCTTCCTTCTTCTACTTTCCATGGGATATCATTTGTGAATAATGAATAATAACATATTAGAAGGGGAATGTTTATGTATTTAGCTGGCCATCAAATTTTCTGTAGCTTTTATTTTGTCTTACTAACAAATTTGTTGTGGCTGAATCAACATGTGTCTACTTGAAAGTCTCCTATTTCATTTGTGCAGTATTTAGCTCTTGAAAAAAAAACATGAAATCCTGAAAAGCGTTAAGCCCCTTTTTTGAGGGCTAAATATATGTAAGCTTCAATAATCTGGGCTCAAACATCGTGTACCATCAAACGTTAATTCCATGGGCCTATGATCAGTTTCGGCTCTGGTCATGATGCCGCTGTCACCATCTGCAGCAGTGCTACAGACTGACACTGTAGTGATGGCAAAGAAATGCTCATCAAATTTGGCAGATCACACTAGCAGCTGTTCCCCAGCCTCCGCCTGTGGCTTTCACGTTCCTTTTTAGTGAACATTTTGAAATCAGATGCTCCTCTTTGACTTCTTGTACAACTCTCTTGGAAGATGTAATATATTTCACCTTCTCTGTAATTTGCTTTCATATGTCATCTTTTAGCGAGGCTGCCATGTCACCATTTCTTCAGAATAGTAGTTTTCCTTTTTGGTTTTATTTCAGTGACACAAAGTGTTAGACTATGTTAATTCTGCATTGTCTCAGTACTTTCCCCCCATATTCTTCAAATGCTTGCTTATGTTGTTTGCAAAGTTTGTGTTGCCACTATAATAATAATAATAATAATCACCCCCCACCCCACCCCCNTCGGGGGTGGGGGTGGGGTGGTATGGTATCGCATGGTAACATGATAAGTGAGTACGCTCTGCACTTATAAATGAGTAAAATTCATCAACATATGCATGCAAATATGACAACATATGACATGCCGTTGAACAGTTGATGAGATTGGCAAGATTTAATGTGAATTTACACTCAATAATTTACAAATGTGTTATGAATGAGACCCATTGCCTGTGCTGTTGTTCCATTTTGTCTGCTTGTTTGATTATTAGGTCAAACTTACCACCTACATTTTCCTCTTCATCATAATATATATAATTGAACAGCTAGTACCCTCATAATCCATGGACATTTTTCTTTTTCCAGTCTTTCTAGAGCTTACAATTTAAAAAAAAATAAAAAATACTGTAAGAAAGCACCTATGTGTATGTATCTTTTCATCTATTTCTAATGAAGTGCACCAAAAAAAAAAACACACTGTTCTTACCCTGAATGTGTGAGGTGACTGAGCTGGCAGTCCAGTAATGTCCACCTGTGCCATGTCATCTGCATATGCACTGAGCCCGTGGATGAACAGGATTGACCCAGTGTACAGGACGTCCTGCTGAGGGACAAGATTCAGGTACCCATCTACGTAGAATCTGGGGTCTGACACCTCGAACGTCACATCCCCATTCCCTGCGCAATCATCAAACTCAACTGGAAGAAACAGACAGAATGGAAAGATGTTATGATTTCGCTGTGAACGACAAACATCAAGAAAAAACAAGCCATATGAAACACAGTCATTGAGGAATATACTGTATACACTTTAAAGGCAAGATTTTGAAGATTGTATTTTGCAGCTGTGTAAACAGATGCCCTGAAGATAAACAGATACCCCGAAGAAAGAGCAGAATGTTCTTAAGGTCTTTGAGAGCTCTGTGATCTTGTTCATACATTCCATCACAGTGTATATGACAAACTGCATGATGTGTTGAGCATTGTATACTTATTCATGTGTCTGGCTTGCTTTTGGAGAATTGTTGTTTTTACTTGAGAGAACGCATTCTCATCAAATTTTCAGACTGGATGAGAACAAAGTATAGAGGTGTAGAAAAGTGTCACCTTTGAGTTACATGCATGTGAAAAGTGAGAATGTAAGTGCACGTGAGCTCCTGTCTGGTCTGATTGAGGGAGATACTGCCAAAGCCTACCAGGCTTTTATCCCTTCTCATCATGTTCATTCTCTCTTTATCTCTCTCACACACTACCCTCAGTGTCACAACACAATACCCAAATCCTCCCACCCTGAACCCTGAAAATCTTCCCTTCACTTCTTCTTCACCTCCTCTTGACTTCCTCCTCCTATGATGGTACTGTTTTGGATCCTGGAGGGAGGTATCAGAGGAAGTCTGCATGTGTGCATGAGCAGAAGCCTACATCTGATGTTGATGAATAGAGCTGGCACAAGAAAAATCCCATGGTACATCTCTCAGCCGTGATCTAAAAACAAGCCAATTTCCAAGTTCTCAGTGGTTCACTCCGCAATTTTATTTTCAATTCTGTTTGAAAATCAGGATGGTATGGAATGAGAAAGATGTATATAGCTATGAGGAAAACATAAAATGATTTTAAAAAATGAATAGTAAAACCGTAAAACATTGGAATAAGAAAGATCACTTGTTCAATTCCTCCAGGGCAATGTCTCTGCTTAGAAGTCAAGGAAGTGCCCTCCATGTTTTATCAATTATGGATGTGATCCTCTGGGCTCATGACCAGGATATTCCACACCAAAGATCTAGAAGTCTCTCATGCCTATGTTCTGTTCACATTAGGGACTGAAAGACCGAATAAGAAATGGCTTTAGATTTGAGTCCATATTTATCAAGCTTCTTGGAGAAGCTTGAGGATCAGTGGTGCCTTTCTGAAGATAACAGCTTCTGTCTTCACCGCATGAACCACAAGCCCTCACTGGTGAATCAGCTCATTAAAAGATGAAACAAATGTTATTGCTTTCATGTTAAGTTTAATGTGTACAAATTACTGTTCGACCGTTAAACAAGCTGTAACTGTAACTGTTCATGTTTCTCACTAATGGGAGATACTACATCACCTGGATTTAATACAAGTGTTGCCATTCTGACTACCTACCCTTTAATTGGTTCATTCTTCTATTCAGTCTCCCACTTTGCTGTGTACAGTAGAAACTGTGGTAGTGTGTCTCATCTCCAATCCTCCTTGTCTGTCTCCCATCACCCCAGGACTGAGGAAAATTGGAAAAGTACAAAGCTTGCACTATACAATCCATAGAGTCAAATTTATCAAAGAACTCATTCAGCACACTTAACCTTTGCGACTGGTTAGTGTCTCTTCTTTAATCTCTCTGACTACAGACATCTTCCCTCTGGACAGATTGCTCCTCTCCATTCCAGCCAGCTGGAATGGAGAGGAGCAGAGGAAAGGAGTGAAAAACAGTGAAGGGGAGGAAAGGATAGGAGTGGAAAGGAAAAGGAAGAAAGAGAAAAGCAAGGGAAAGGCTTCAATGGACATACACACGGAGAAAGTCAACAGCCTTCTCTCGGGGGAAACAAGGCTCCATCTCCATATTCAACTCTCGCTCCTAAGCCAGAGCATGAAAGATGTGTTCATTTCCATTTCCATTACAAGCCTCAGATTTATTTCAATAACATGGACGCGCTCTTTAGAGCCTGCAAATTGCAATGCCAAACAGTGTCAGTGGCATTTCAAAGGCAGCCAGAGAGTGTCTGATGGTATTCTAATGTTGTCAGGTTTGGAGGGATTTCAGAGGAGGGCACAGTGAGCTGGCAGCTTTGAAGTTAGGCAACAATGAAAGAATGCAACTTAGCCCACTCGCCACCACCCCACAGACCCACTTTCTTCAGAGTGCTGGCACAGGGTTGAAATAGCTTCACACAACATGGATTACCATCACCGAAATCCCTCACTGATGACTCAAGAGGACAGACGAGCGGGGCTTCACCTTTTTCCTCAAGTCTGACATTCAAGTTCCTTTCAGGCCAAAACCTCCTGTGGAGCCAGTAAATGGCAAATGTTCCAAAAACTGGTCACCAGGGGTCGTAGTTAATTTGGGCTTGATCAGCTTTTCCATCAGCTTTTGTAGCTCCAAAAGCACCAGTCCCTAGTCCTCTTTCCTTCTTACTGAGGAGAAATAAATACACCACATTCTTTGAAGAAACTGTGACTGAGAAGAAAATACAGATAATTAAATGAAATATACAAAACCAGATTTATGACTATATGCCAAACTGACATCTCAATCAGAATGTGAACACAAAATGCCCAAGTGTATGTATTTAATTGTATCCTCAAAAAAATAGACAAATATATTTTTCTAAATCATTATCAAGTTAAATATGTCACAAAATCTTCTAAGGAGACACTGAAGAATGTCAATGTAGAAGTCTACATGCCACATCTTGATTTTCTGACTCTCAGTTCATTTATATGCACACTATAGTCTAATTTTTGTTTGCACTGCGATAAAGCCAAGCTTGCAGATTAAGAATCGATGGAAAGAATACGATTCCACCTTTCATCAAATATACATGACTTGTTTATTGGGTAATGAGATAAAGTATGGCAGGCAAGGAAATACATGCAGAGATTTTAGAGGCCAATTATAAGCCAATGAATTTACATGCTTGAGTAAACTGATTTGCAGTGGTATAATCTAGATCTGTTACTCTGAGTAAGCCAATAATGATATATGTCAATTTCAACTGTTTATGATGTTTACATGACAGTTGAAAAACTTGATTTATTGCCTTAAAGTAGAATGGAAGTTTTAACATGCATGCAAATGTACTGTTTTATGAGGCCGCGTTTAGACTTCTAACATCATTCATTCATATTTACATCAGCGGCATTCTTTTTTTGTCAGCAACATAAATTAGATTTTTTTCCCCCTCCATCAGGTACTGAAGATTTCCTTTGAGGTGTTTTGAAGACAATTTTCTGCCATGTAACTAAATGTCAAGTTTCCATGATGGGAGAGATGGGAATCAGAGGCGTAATCTCAAAGGTGGCAGCAGCGGCATCTTTAAGCTGGTAGCTGCAGTGTCTAACCAGACAGTGTGCTCAGCCTCACGAGAAAGGCTCAGAAGAATGTGAATCTCAAATAATCACCTGGCATTAGAGAGGGAGCTGCTTTTGAAAATGTATTTACACCCTGAATTGCATTTTATCCCAGTTTTCTCTCACAGAGCACATAGATAAGATTCAGAGGTAACAAGACATGGGCTTTATTTTTCTCTACGAAGTGTCTGTGAAATGTAAGCTGTTCGCAAGTGTGTGGTATTTTTAATGTCACTCACAACAGGGAAATCATATTCCTCCACAAGATCCAGAGGGATATGAGGATGTCAGTGCAAATGTGTGTGAGTGTGTTCTAGCCTCAGGTTCTTCATCATGCTTTGACATACTGCAATGTCCTCTGTCGGAAATTGACGGAAATTCAAATAACTATGTAAACTGAGATAGTGTCAAGAAGGTTGACTGTGACAGTGACTCAACTTCAACCTTCCATCTTACATGACTGAGATGAACCTTCATAGATGTAAACTGAGACAGGATAACAAAGTTCTTGGATTAGCATTTCAACGTTAGACAATCATCCTAACTACTGCTTAAATGTGTCTGTCATCTCAGCACACACAGCTATCTCTTCCACTTTGCCCTTCTTCTTTACTTCCCCATGACACACATTTTCCTAATAGCATGCGTTGATAGTGCACTGAATATGCAGGTATGTGTGCCCAAACACACCCACAAACATACACTTTACCACAGGGACTATCTGTGATGCAAATGCAAGCGTGGTTTGTGTACACGCACATGTACAGTACACATGTACTGTGCACAAACTGCATGGATCCAAAGGTTAAGCTGGTAAATATAATGAAATAAGCAGGAAACAATAAGAGATGAGTTGCAGAAATACATAGCAGGTAGAGTTAATAAGTTATACTTCATCCTATTTGTTTTCAGACAATTTTTGTTTTCTTTTTGATTGTTTGTTTTGTTTGTTTCTCTATAGTAGTGTCATGTCTGAAATGAATGAATGAATGAAAGAATGAATGAATGGTACAGACAAGACAGAAAGTGAACATACTATGAGTGGGATTCATTTTAAAAAATCATGGTAACTTCAAGGTCATGTGGTAAATAAGCACCATGATAGTTTAAGCTCATTCATAAAACTTCTTTTAAGTTAACTGGCACATCCTTGACCCATTACTGACACGCTGACATGCTGTAAGGTGTAAGGTGTTGATGAGCTGTTTCCGAATTAAAAGCCACACTTTATGCTGCTTACCCTAGTGTTAAAGCGAAATTGATGTGTTATCTGCAAAGGAAGCCTAAATTCTTTACGTTAGAGTTCTGCATTTTAAGACATCCTCAGTAAAATAAAAGAGATCTGGTCCACACCCGGCACATGGGAGGTGGGTGTGGTGTGTGTCGTGTGTGACAGAGCGCATCTGCATTGTTTGTGCAGTGCAGCAGATGAGACTTGAGGATGAGGCATGGTGCCACAAGAGTGCATCTGATCTTATGTGCAAGATCAGATCAAAACTCACCATTTAAATACAATGACCAAATTAATGGGCTTATCTATCAACTTTATTGATCAGAAACACATGTGAGGCAAATACACGTTATACCACTGATTTTATACCACTGAAACAGGTTTTAGTTTTTGTGTTACGGTATCGTGAATTGCTTCCTCGACATGTAAATAAGTAGATACTGTAGTGACATCTCTTTCAAGACAAATGACAACAGGCCAGTAACTGGTGTTTATGAATGAGGGAACACAGTCGTGATGCTTTTTGCCCTTATGGGCACATAAATATGGCACTATGTGTAACTGCGCAGACTGCATGAAGGTGAACACACTGTATAACAATTCAATAAAACAACTATGGCTGATTCTGTCAACATTGAAATCACTTATAGGCTCCTATAGATTGTGAAATTTTGGGTTGTCACAAATGGAAACTAACAATCCTGAGACAACTGTGATGAAATCTCCAATTTGAGACCAAAGGTACCCTGTAATAAAATTCTTAATGACAAGTTAACGCATTTCTTCCGACAATTTTTTTCATATGATGACTTGTGCTACCAGTTATCACATAATCTGACATGCATCAAACTTGGTATCAGTCTGACAGATTACGACTAAGATTTTATTAAGTTTATCTTGCAAAGTTTGACAGGCAATGAGCTTGAAAGATCGCTGCTATCACACAGGCATCAGTAGGAATTGTTCGTTTTTTTTAATCATGATTGTTGATATGGATGTTTCTGTACAAGCTGGATTTTACCTCTCACAGATAGAAAGGTTATCTTGGATTTTATAAAGAAAATAGTACATCTTCATTGCCAAAATCAAAACAGGATTGGAAACTGGTGTTACTCTCAAATTATTTAGCAGGAAACTAAATGTTAAATATTAATGGGTTTGATGGTGTTAAAGGTTTGTTTGCATCAATATTTGTTACACAGTGTTACAATCTGACAATATTTTCTATTATTCAACTTTTTTATTATAGTCAGTAGAGAAATACAATCGTGACTGGACACATACACAGATCCACACAAAAACCACTTTCCATTTAAGCTAGTACAGATCTGGCAAAACAATAAACATATCCCATTTCCGATATTATTAGAGATATTATCTCTGTCACAATGCAGATGGATAGTTGTTTCTTACGTCAGTCTGAGATTGTGGGTTAATCACTGTGCTACATGAAAATAGCTCTAACTGTTGCCAAAAAATGACAGCATTTTTTTTAATCCTCTATGTTACTGTCAGTGTCAAAGGAAATGTCTTCATTTCATACGCAAATCAAATCAAACGTGGGTCAAAAAACTTTAATTGCTTATTCTGAAGCCACAGTACAGACTACTGATTGGCCTTCTGTGGCTTTTGTGTGTGTGTGTGTGTGTGTGTGTGTGTGTGTGTTTCTGTCATGCATAATTCTCAACTCATTTCAGCTAAAAGAAAATGTGACTACGTAATTACACACACACAAGATGTGTCTTTTGAGTGTTCTTACACATAAACATACTTTTAACTGTCACCACTGATGTATCCCCATAGCAAAATATTTCATTTGTAGTATTTTCCCCCTAATAATGGTTACAAAAACATGCCAAAACAGCATAAAGTAGACAAGTTACACTGTGCACTGCTGACGTTCCTTGAAATATTTACTGAGAATCAGAGACTGTGGTGAATTACCATCTTAGATGTGCAAAAGCTGATTATGATAAGCTGGCCCTCACAAAATAGATCAGTCACTAAGAGCTTAAAAACTGACTTGAAGTCATTATACAAACCTTAATACAAACTGAAATCTTATTTACATTACAAGCACCAACTTTCAACAAATAGACAAAAAGGTACTGTTGTCTCCATACTGTTACAGCAGCCTGATGCCTGCAGGTATATTTGTTTGTATCTGCGTCCATTAAGAATGCCAACTATGCTCTCTCACTCAGAGTGATCCTCTCCGTGTTATTGCTTCAGCCTGTCCACCTTTCTAGGCCAGGAATGGCAAGACACCACCGAGCAACACACCCTCACACACACATTCAACAAATGAGATTAAACCAGTTTCAACTATTCTATTAAGAGTCTCATTGAAAGCTAAAAGAAGAGGTCATGTAAGATATAGTGGATGAGCAAAAAGCACCATGTGAACTATCAAATGGCCATCATGTGTTTAACAGCGTTACAGCACTTGTGTTGAAATGCTATTTCAGGCCAGGCTGCCACACCTTTTCACTCTTTTTGCACGAGCTATAATTTAAAGAAACATACTGGTGATTTTGCATGTTTAAGCCCAATAAATGCAACCCACATCCACATTATATTACTGCCAACCATTTTCCAAAACATACTACTGTGGTGGTACATTTTAGATTTGTGTCCTACCTTCCAGACTGCCTTAGGTTTCACTTCATTATGCTATTAAAATCAGTTTGTAGAGACTTGAAACATGCTTGAAATAAGTAATCCATCATAGCGAACCAAACATCGTTCTTATTTTTTGTACTTCATTTAACAGATCTAGCATGGTGCTGCATGAAAAATGAAATGTGTCTCCGCCAGGGAATATAGTTCCAGGAAAAGAGTGGCTTTCACCAAGAAATTAAAAATGGCGGTACATTCTATAATGAACATTTTATTTCAAAAGATTAGGGATTTGGCAAAATGACAGGAAAACTAAAATACAGTTTTATGTTTTGAAGAATGGTTGCCAGTTGCTTAACATGTGGGTAGGATTTATTAGGGTTAACATGCAAAATCACTGGTATGGTCCCTTAAAAAAAATGTGGTGGAAAACTATTGAAATATAGACCCTGTCCACTCTGTAAAAAAAGAAAGGATGACTGATGGCTTTAACACTACGCATCTACACGACTTCCTCCAGTGGCATTACTCTCTGCTAGAGTTATGTGAAGCACAGGAAGATCTGCAGCTGCCACATAATCAATGGTCCAAATACTATGACTTCAGTGCCAGATCCAAGCTATGCTAGAATGCTATGGGTTACATCTGAGTAGTACTTTTGAAGATGATGCCCAAAAACTGCATTGGTCCCTTTAGTACAATAGTTGGCTCGACAGACTGACATCACTGGTCAAACAGGAGCTTCCTCAAGTAAACAACCATTTTTAAAATGGTTGTTTACTTGAGGAAGCTTGTATTTAGCTTGGGTTTGTACAGAACAAAACAACAAGATCTCACAATGATTATTCCAACCAGGAATAATTTGTAACACAAAGCAGTGCAGACAAAAATGAGACAAGACTATAAAAATCAGTGTATCACATTAATTGACACATTCCCGAAAGAGAGCAGTACGAGGTATGACACAATGGATGCTGATCCAGCATCCTCTGACATTCTTTGAATGTCTGTTTTGGAAACATTAGAAACAACATCACAGTCCGTCTGGATGAGGAATCGCCACCTGCAGGTAAATTGTGTATTTGCGTCATGGTAATGATGCAGCCAGACATCACTTGCTCTAATATCCATAATCACTTGAAGAGCAGTGTAACGGAACCTGCTGTACGAACCTCATAGTTCCAATCTGGATAGCTCAGAGTAAAGCAAGTCCTATTTTAGTTCCAAATTTTGTTCTGAAAGTGTCTATGGATGAGATCAGCACATATCTATCTACCCAGTATTATTTAATTTGGATAGTTGCAATCATAATGTGCATCCACAACAAAACAAACAAAAAGAACATTGGGCTTATTAGATTTTAACAAGGTTCTCTGTGCATCTTTTTCTCTGTCATAATTTCAATCTGTATTTCCCCTGATAGGATGCAGGATGCAGCACTTTTGTTTATAATCAGTGACAATCATCGGGATGCAAACAGTCATAGACGGTCGTCTCCTCTCAGTCGCAGCTACAAAACTCAAACACAAAGATAAATCCCATAAAAGCAGAGTTGTCTGTTGACCTCATTAGTACCAACAGCGCTTCACACAGACGTCTGAGACAGATAATGACAGGAAATTGTATTTCTGTGTTGCAGGATTATTTTTCTGATAGGAAACGAGGGCATCATTCATATGCCTCAATTTATGGTGTCTGATTTAAGGCACTGAATGTGTCACCATTTCTCAGTAACTGCAAAATAGTTGTAAAATGGTCAGAACTAAAATAGCTTCGAAGTAGGAAGGTAAACATATATAAAAATACAAAGAAATGCAAACAATGTCCATGTAAATTGTAACTAATTGACTCAGTTCATCAGCGAGCTCGTCGCTCAGTTGGTGAAAAGACAAATTACTTCACACTAAATACTGCGCACGCGCACACACAACAAATACACAAAGAAAAACACTGACAGCATCAGTAAACATTCTGCTCGTCTCCACGCTAGCTGGAACTGTTTAGGCCTGAAGCCTTGCTTTTTGAAGTTGCCTGTTTCAAGGTTACACCTGCTTAAATATGAACTCATTTAAATTCCCATTTCAAAATCTGTCGTTGCACTCGTCACCCTGTTTTTATGTGAAGATATAAATGAAAATGTATCAGCACATCTATGCAACTGAAATGCCCTGAGGCCTTGTTTGACAAGGTTAACCATAGCCACACATCTGAAGTGTTATTTTTTGCACCATTTAAAAAAAACAAAAAAAAAAAACTTCAATTCATGAGTGTTTGTGAGGAACAGGGGAAAGCTTTCTTTAAAGCGGGTCAGCGTAGTGATGGCTGCCAAAAGATTATAGTAAGATAGCCTGACAGAGCTCAGAGACTGGAAGCACTGATCTCGTCAGTCATGTGAAGACACATTCAATAATCAGCAGCATTGCCAGCAAAATAAATATGATTTAGGCTTTATTAAAGGAATCAGGCAACCATGTAGTCTGTCAGAAAACTAGCAAACAAGAGAAATGAAGAAGTAATCAGATGGAAAGTCATGAGTAGAGTCAATATGCAGTCAGCAGCCAGGCAAACAGCACATTCAGCCCACAAAGCCAGGGAGTTACGCCTCCTGCAAACTGTGCAATAACAGCAATCTTATACGTTTGTTGTGTGTCCACACTTTGTAAGATGGATGTAATAAAAGCTTATTCATAATCTCTGTGACTGAATGACTGAATGCCTGGTGAATCGTGCCACTATAAGCTGGAGGAAAAAAAAAAAAAAACTTGGCTGAAACATGCCATAAATTTTTCATACATTTTTAGACATATCAGCAGTCAAATTGTGAGCTTTTGGTTGTAAATTTCAGACAGAGTTTTGTTGCAGCAGGTGGACACATCTTATACTGTGATCTAAAGGCCTTTACATACCAGAGGCAATTGGAACAAATATTTTGCACGAAAGTACTATTTTTCAGACTCAAGTTAATGGAACCTTTCCCATCAACAATGGAATGCCACTTAATGAAATTTCAGCATTTGTTTTTTTGGAACAAGCTCAATTTTTCCAACTTTTTGCCTGCCAAAACAACACATTAGACCAATCAAAGTGTCATTGTTTGTCACACTCAAAACATTCAACATGGTGCATTGTCTCATTACCTTTGTGTCACAGAACACTGTTCTGTTTGATAAAGTGGAAAAATATTATAAACACAAGTATAAAGACAACATGTGGAAGATAGCTGAAGAGCTTCATTATGACAACGGCCTCAATGAATATTTACATACAGTCATCCTGAAATATGTCAGAAAGCAGACGTGATAATGCTTTAATTCCTGTATAAAACAATGAAATTCTCTGTGGACTTTCCTCCTCTTCAGTATTTGATGCACCCAGAATCTCGTTTTTTTTTTTTGTTTGTTTGTTTTTTCATCCTTTTATTAGGCAAAATCAGAACCAAGTCCTCATCACTTGTTGCTGACTCTATTTTTTTCATTTTGTGTTTTTTGGAGTGACCCTCTGTAAAAATTGCATCCAAAACATTTGTGCTTTTGTGTCATGTATTTGCATCGCTCTTGATGTGTAACAGCCTAGTAGTTGGAGTTTTGGACTGATAACCAAACATTTCATCACAATCATCTCATGGTTGTTAATTTTCACCTGCAAATGCCTAAAACTTAAGTCTGTAGGAGCCTTTAGTCAATGAGCCTAGTCAAAAAAGATAATAACCCACCAGTCTACCATATACTATCAAACGATCAAGACATCCAGTTTTAAAGGCATAATAATTTGCATACTGTAATTTATGAGTTTCCATCAGTAAGTTTGGCTGGGCACAGAGAGAAGATGTCCAGAGGGATCACAAACTATTATGTAGTAATGTGGAGTGTTTTATTATGCTGATTGATAATCCATTCTAAAATGATCGCTTTGAACATAGTGCCAAAATAAATTGTACGGGAGAAACTGATGCCATATCCTTTGACACATGATTGACTGACCATCTGCTGTTACAGGAGCTCTGAGCCACAGAAAGTGTCAGTGTCCGTCACTAGTTCATTGTTGCAGCAGTTCAGAGCTCTTAGCGTGATTTTAAGCGCAAATAAATCGCGGGTCAATTAAAAACTACATCAGTTAATGAGAATATACACATACAAGGCAAAATTTTGCATTGTGGCATTTATTTTATTCACTCCGAGGTAGGTTTTTTCCTTCTTTTGCCTGCGGCAAGAGAGGATCAGCCAATCAAAACCGTCATCACACGTCACGTTTTATGTTGACTTGGTGTGCATCTGATCGCAGTTTTCTCATAGATGCAGCCTGTGCTTAATGACAAACACAGCGTGTGTAAAGGTCTGGTTCATCCACTCAGCACAGTCCATGCACCTACAGAGTGCATGTAAAGGCGCACTCTGAGCACCTGGTGTGTGCGCCTTTACGTGAGCTGTGTACCTACACCCTATAATAAAACTGCACTCAGATATTAATGTGACCTGTGACACACCGCCATACACTGTTCTGGGACATCAACTGGCTCCCTGAAATTTGTTGACTCTTCAGATGTGGAGCTCGCATCTCCAGGACATGTTCAAATTGGCCCACCAACATCCTAAAATATTGTCTGAAGCATCCATGGTAAAGTTTCAGCTCCTGTATCAGACAGTGAAACTCCCCGTGTTCTTTCCTATCCCTCCAGAATTGGATGAATCCACAAACGTTTTCTCTTTTTTTTTTGTCAAAAGGATCAGCACCAAATCATCATCACTGGATGATGCTGAATCCACCTTGATGTCCTGTTGCACCACAAAACTTTCTTGACGAGCACATAAATTCACATTGCGACTGTTGTAAATAGTTTTGACGTGACAGTTTCTCAGTGCGAATACTCGCATATTCACACCACTTATTCACGTTGCGCCCGGTGTAAAAAGGCACACACTTCTGAATGTACTGTAGTCACCTGCTTTCTGACATGCTGCCCATTGAAAAGCCTCTTTATCCTGAATGTGTACTGTATATATATGTGTGAGTGTGTGTGTGTGTGTGTGTTCAAAGTCATGCAGTGATTAAAAAAAATTAGGCTAAAACTGTCAACATTTTGGGGCTAAAACTGTCAACATTTACAGGAAATGAAAAGTGAGATTGTGTAAATAGTTTTATCTGTTGCAGGACACTAAACCTCAACAACATCATTATCAGTGGCAGCAGAGTGTAGATGCCTATGAATATGTAAAAATGAAAGCATGCAAATTTGTGATATCTGCAGATATAGAGTATCTGCTTTGTTTTAGGACTCTCCTCTAATGCATACTCACTGAGCAGGTAGAACTGCTAGTGCACAACATATGCATATGTGCAAAAGTCTGCACAGGTGATTTTAAATGTCTTTCCTGGGCAAAGCAGAATGGCTGATGATTGCCAAGCCATTGAGAAAGTAGAAAAAACTTCCCCCCAACAGCGGTAACACCATGTCAATCAAACAACTCTGCTCAGTGGACACAGAAATATACACACAGATAAGCACACACACACACAAACACACACACACACACACAATTTCACACAGAGGCTGGCACAAGCACCCAGCAATGCATTCAGGCATTTGTGTGGATCGATATGCTTTCAGGAAGCCAGCAACACCCAGGCTAAGTTCCTGAGACTGAGGCCAAGTTGCTCAGCACTTTTCCTGGCCACTCAAGGGGAGCCATGCTGGGCTCGGGGCCAAGAACCAGTGCCAGGAAAGAAGCATATGGGGAAGTAGAAAACTTTTGACAAAGTAATTGTCACTTCTATGGCAGTAGCCATTATTATCTCCTTACTTTGTGCACAGTTCACTTGAAAGTGTAAGTGAAGGTCTTATGGCTTTTGTTGGCGCACTTTTACAGTGCACAACAAAGATTTTTTTTTTTTTTTTTTTTCAGGTTTAAAGGATAATAACTTCAAAAATTATTTTGAATGGCTTCCACTATTTGGACATATGTGGTAGCATTTTTACACATTCAGAAGAGGCTGTTTACTTGCGAACTCATATTTCTCTTTCCCATATAAGTGACTTTTGCCAGCTTCATCTTATTGTCTGATTCTCCACATACATTCTATTGTCCACACTGAGCAATGAGTTTGTGGAATTTTTCAAAGTTTAATATTATAGGAACTGTTTTATTATAGTGTCTCCTTTCTGGCTTTTATTGCAGTTTTCAGTATTTTGTCAGCTCAGTGTGTGCATTATGTCCAGAAGTACCAGCTCGCTCAGCAGCAGAATGGATCAACTTTAATGGGAAAGCACCACAGAACACATACTGTTGCAGCCGTTTCTGATTCAATACAGTAAGGCTAGTTTTACCAGTAGGAAATTGTGCATGACTTGAATGGCATATCGGTTTCTACACATAGAATTGTCACTGAAACGATGTTTCAGGCCCTTTAACTCAATACATAAGAAAAGAAAATATTAGGGACAATCCCTGAATCTCAATGCTATAAGCATATCATATCACAGAAAATATGCTTTCGCTAAATGTTTCATATAATTTCACAAAATGTTTGGTATTATTTGGATAATTTCAGATATAAATTGTGTGGTAGAGAAAGAATTCACCTGAAAATAACTTATTATTGAAGGAGAGAACGGGGGGGGGGGCAAGGAAAGGAAATAGTCAAATTACAAGTCAGATATGCAAATTTAAAAAATGGAGGAAATTTCATGAGTGTCAAAAATAGTTTGATTAAAAAATATTATATAAATAGTGGAAAAGTGGAAAAGAAACGTTAATTATTTTTCTCTTTCATCTTATTTCTTTTGAATACACAAAACCAGCCAACTTTTCATTATTATTCATTAACCATAATGATAATGGGTTGATAGCTCAAGAATAACAAATACAACAACATAATTATACAGACAAAATGGGAAATTCTTAATGTTTCTGTCAAGACTATTTTTCAGGCCCACAAAGGGTTTTTTTTTTTTTTTTTNTTTTTTTTTTTTTTTTGTCTGAACAGAAAATATGTCATATGAATACAAAAAACAAATCGACAGAATATAAACAAAAGGTTGCACTTACTGCTAACATACTGTGTGATTACACAATTTTCCAGTGTGACATTTATACTGGTTCCAAGTCTGTCACAGAATTTGAATGTGAACAGCAAACTAGACTCGACGTTATGTATGACAAGGATGAAGTGCAGTAAAATAACACATGCCAGCTGACTTTCTTGTCACTAAAACAGACACTGCCAGCCCATAACTATGACTCATACTTTTAATTGTGAAAAGAAAATACACAACAAATGCAAGGAGAGTGGGAAAGCTGTACGATAACGAAATGCATATACTTGTGTGGATGGTTTGTGACAGTGAAGTTAAAATGATGGCTATCCTGTACACCTGCTAACAAACCCAATATTTACAGAATGTAAACAACTCCAAATGAAAGATGCAGGCACATGCACACATACCTAAATTTAAGATCAAAGTCATGCACACACATTAACAAATACAGCAGACTATGTAAAAATTGTAACTTTGTACAAAATCACTGTGAAGCTTCCTTTCCACCAGAATATGTGTGTGTGTGTGTGTGTGTGTGTGTGTGTGTGTGTGCACGTTAATTCCTACAGAAACCGAAACACATCTGCTGGCAGTCCTGTTAAAATTATAATACTTCTAGTCAGGTTCAAGCAAAGTTCAACTGACACATGGGATGGATTAGTGTTAAAAGAGATCAGTGAAGCTTTTTGGGGTCAAATTGATCTCCTGACTGCTGAAAACTACTAAACTAGAGCTTGTCTAAAAGGGGCTAACACTAAACCATGTGGACCTAAAGTGATTCTGAATCTTGCTGAGAATTGGGTGGAGAGGGTGCATGTTGCAGTGGGGCGTTTAACCCTAAACCTGCATCAAAGCAATTCCAGAACCGTTTCAAGTCCAAAAAAAAAAGCAAGGACTGCTGACTCGCATGGCTTCTCTGGTGACTCACAATCGCTGTACTGAAAATGCGGGGGAATATTTGAAAAGGAAAGAGCTTTGCATGCTGTAGCATCACAGAACACTCTGGGATGCTCTGCAAGAGAATTAGAATGTCAGCCCTTGGAGAATTGATGCCCATCAAGGTGAAAGTAAAAACAATGGAGAGAAAAAAAACTGATAAATGGAAATTTCCACTGATACCTGCGTATTGAACGTTTAGGAGCAGATATTCTGCTAATCTGGTTGACTGCAGTCTCTGATCATTTCAGGCATCAATGTGCCTTCAGAACCTAGATAAGCCAGTGCCTGGTCAGGAAAATGTAATATTAACCTTGACAGTTCAATATCTGCTTGTCAAAATCAGCTATCTAAATTCCTTCAAAGCTACAATTAAAAACATCATGTTACTAATTTATAAACACCTTCTTAGTGAGCAGCCTGCATTGAATTAAACATGTGGAGTTTATTTTTCATTCCAGGAGTGCTGGGAATCATATTTGTTCGACCACCGGGCAGGTGTACTGCAATTTGCATCTGAAATGTAATTTTTTTTTTTCCCCCGTTAAGTAGGTTAAGCAGAGCTGAGTCATTAATACAGGAAGGCTTCTGTCAGGGTGTCAGAAAGAAAGACAAAGTGACTAAGACAGAGAGAGAGAGAAAGACAGAGAGAGTACATCAAATAATTGCCAATTACACCATGATTGCAGATGGGGTCTTGGCACTAGCGTCCCTGCTCCCCATATGCCCTGTGACTGCAGTCTCTCCAGGCAGCCTCTCAGAGCTGCTGATGTCGGTTTGAAGCGGACCGAGATGTGGGTTCACAGCCAGCAGCAGGCGCTCTGAAATGAAGCTGTGATATCCCTCTGAATGCCATGCAAGCGCTGCTAAGCTGCTGTAATGTTGATTGATCAGATGTACATCACATTGCTCAAAGGTGATCTGATGTGCCTCATAAGCTACATTTACATGGACCCTAATGTTCAGCTAATAATCAGAATAATAGCCCAATCAGTATAAAAACGCCTCACGTAAGCACCTCCATCGGAAAAGACTGAGGTTGGGCCAAGCGGGCTGAACAGAAGGAATTTTCAATTTTCAATCTAAAACATCTGCTTTGTCATATTCCTATATCATCAGCACCATCCTCTCAGGGATGTCCATGTTGCTGTTGGGTCCCCAGAGCAGTATGTTCCTCTTTGATCAGCTGGTCAAAAGCATTTGAGAGCGCTTTTTTGAAAAATTTAACTTTTTCAAAGCTTTAAAAAGTGAAACCAGTTGAAAGGCAGCTGGGAGAGGAATTAGATGAGAGGAAAATAAATAAATTTCCTCTCTGTGATTCAACTGGGATGCCTGTTGGATGTGTTTAGCTTAGGACACAGACTGGAAGCAGGGGGAAACGACTACATGTAGGTAAGCTGTCCACAATAAATATCGTAACAACTCAAAAACTATTTTGTGCTCAATCCTGTTAATTAGCAAGATAGTCAAGTGACCAGGGGTTTGTTCAGAGCTACAACCATATGCGAAACCAGCAACTGCACAATAAGACTATAAGGTAAGACTATATCCACCCTATTTCCAAAAATGTTTGGAGTATTCCTTTAATGTGATTAAGCGTAAGGTGTCTGACTTTTTGGCTCCACTGGCCAAAAAGTATGTCTTGATTTTCAGTCTCAAATGCCAAAACCAAATGCCTATTTCCCTCATATATCTTGTTGTGAGTAGGTTATTACTTCAAGTTTATTTTTTGCACTGTGGCTCATTCATACATTTTGGCAAAGATATATCTGAATTAGCCTGTACCAGTATATTGCATATTTTTATATTTTCAAAAGATACATAAATTCTGCAACAAAGGCAGAATCATTCCTGTCACTCTAAATTACAGTTATAAAAGATCCACGCAGTAACCTACACATAAACTGTCAATGTGATTGTTATTTCAGTCACAAATTCTCATGGCATTTTCTTTTGTCACTGATGATTTGTGATCTACCATAAAAAGATTTGCTGCCATTTCAGCTTTATGTTCCACTCTCCCTCTCCTCTATGCTGCCCTTACCATTTCCTTCCCTCCTCCTCCTCCCTGCAACACCAGTGCTCTTTCTTCCATTCCAACCTTCCTAACTATCTCCCACCAGCCTCCAGTCACAAGCTGACCCACATATGGGTAAATGTAGCTGTGGGCCAGACAAAGCCACTAGGGACCCACCTGGATTCTTTCTGTCTTTGTTCAGTACTCACTCACTTCAAACACAAATTACGATACACGAGTACAATGAGCACTAGGGGTGCAAAGATGCATCGATGCATCTTTGCACCCTTAATGGGCACACACGTAAAACCACCCACTCATCCACTCACATATTATACACGCATACATATAAACTTGCATACCCTTACAAGTAATGGCCTTTGCTGTAATTACAGTCATTTGTCACAGGCACACCTTGATTTATGGTCAAATTAAAAATACACCGGAAAAGAAGCTGCAGGTTCTGTTGACTTCGGCTAGAGGAAGTGATTAATGCTTCACCATTACAGTCATGAAAATGGCATGAACTGGATATGCACCCTGCCAAGTAGAGAGAACCAAGTGAAAGAATAGTCCATGCATCCAGTCTCAGGTTGATACGGGCTATAGACGGTGCTTAAGGTGCCATACGGTAGAGTTAGTGATGCGATGAGGGGAGCATAGGGCAGAACAGCACCAAAATTAGTAAGTAGAGCAACAGTGTGTGAGGCACAATTGTCCTTAAATAGCAGTTAAGCTAGGTCTGTCTGTATGTCTCCTTCCTTCATCTTCTTGGGAGGAAATTTGCCAACTGACTTCAATTTAAGTAAAAGATTCCATGACATTTGGCCACAGGTCACAATGGCATTCTGCTGAGGAAAGATATAGATGACATGCTCTCTTGCTACGCTAATGCTAAAAATAGCAGCAAATAATACTGCAAAAAAGAGTACAGGATGTGTGGGTTGTACAACAGTGTCAACACAAGGAGGGCGCTCATTAGAGCATACCAAGGCCAAACACAAGCCTAGACTAAGTTTATGTTGTGCTAACAATATGCTGGATATTATACCATAGAAAGACATGACTACAGTAAACATATCTTTTCTGTCTCCATAATTATTAAAGATGCATCACAACAGTTGCATGCATCCAGAGAGGGATCTTCCCTGGACTTTGTGCCAGTATTCCACCATGTTTTGTCAAAATTAGCTCATAACTTTGTGAATAATCCTGAAAACAATAAAATAAAAAAACAAGATGTAAATCAACACATGTGAAAACAATCTCCTTGTCACAAGTAATAATGAACTGAGTAACGTGTGTGAGCTAACAGCTAACCAATTATAACAGAACAAGGATTAGGGCTGCAAAGATGGTGAACAGTTAACGACCAAACCAAGTCCAGTCAAAAAGTTTTATGAATGCATTGCATTCTCCACTAAACATTATAACATGCAACCAGTACTGACTATAGAGTGTTTCTATCAATTAATACTATTCCTCAACAAAGAAAATCCTGTCTTTACACACAAGCGTGTGTACATGTGGCGTGAGCTAACTTGCTAGCTCACAGACTCGCCCAGCTACTTGAGCTCAAATCATTTTAAAAGGACTTAACTCATCCAGAAGTTGTCAGTGAATTCGCAGATCCTTCCCGACCCAACAAGTTTGCAGCTTTTCTTAACTATTTGCTGGTATATTTCTTTTGCAACGGAGTTTCAAGGAGTACAGCTACTCGCTCTGCTTCAGTCTTACGTGCAGCACACATGGAGGATGGGGCTCAGTGGCGTCACCGGGGTTGGTGTCTCCCGGTGCGCTTTCTCCGTGACGGGCGAGTTCAGAGCTACTACCTACAATTCAAGTTGCGGGGGGGGGGGGGGGGGG